>JARYGA010037963.1:0-27747 GCA_030545235.1 Helianthus tuberosus
TCAAACTTGGCTCGAGTTGACCTACTAGATCCGATTTTGACCGAGGTTGACCGCGTTTGATCGATTTCGAGTAATTAGGCGGGGTTGAAGAAAGTCGTCTCGGCAGCCTACCTTGTAACGAGTAATCGGACAATACTTGGCCTCGAAAACCTTTTTTTATCCATACTTTTTAGTGATTAATTTTATCTAGAATAAATTCAGTCTTGGGACTTGGCTTCTATGGACCAGTGTGAGCTCCTAAAAAGGATAAAAATATAGGTCAGTGAACTACTAATAACAATATTTTTTTTGAACGACAAGGAACGATGTGCCAACCACTGTGACACCGGACGTTGTGGCCAAGGTCGACTACTCGACAGCCGCCAGCCCCTTGGCTCTCCCAGATGTGCGGAAACCTGACCTCCACCCCACCCGAAGGCACGACAGTGAAATAATCGGTAAAATCTCGCCTCCCATCCAAGACGAACCTGCGCCACCTGTATTCGCCCTTCACCTGGATGCCGCAGAAAATAATATAGAGGGTGAGAGTCGAACCTGGGTCTCAAGAAACACCAAAACTTTACCCAACCACTACACCACTACCCCATTGTCTAATAAATCACTAGTAGGAAATTACGAAATAAGTTTTATGACATAACAAAAAAAAGAAACATAAATATTTTAGTAGTATGTTTTTTATGTTTGTTATGCCATAAAACATAAGGAAAAGAAATATAAATATAAATATTCTTGCAGTATGTTTTTTTTCTTTGTTCTGCCATAAAACTTTTACCAAATCATCCACTAATCTCCATTGGGGGTCAATTTTGTAATTTTCTGCTAGTGATTTACCCTAAATAAATGGTTCACTTGCGCCACTTCTCCAACACAGACACATTTAGGTAATTAGGTCTTGTTTTCACCCTAGCAGCCGTCATGTAGCAGCAGCCATTGTATTATTATTAGGGTTCTATTTCCTTATTTTTTCACAATCTTTCTGAAGTTTTGATCTGGGTTCTTATTAAAATATAATTAAAGTGTTTTTATTTTTTATAAATATAATTTTATATACTAAAATAACCACCCAAGCATGTTATGCTCCATTTTTTTCTTGACACATGAAAAAAGGATATGGATCGATTTAAATGTTAAGTTATCAAATTGGGACAAAAACGATACAAAAACACTTCCTGTTTCTGTGACATTTTTACTATTTTTTTTTCTCTACCAACATTATTTTAGAAAAAAAAAACCTCATAGTTTAGTAGTATGTTTCAGTGTTTCTTTTCTTTGTCATGCCTTAAACTTTTACCAGATCCACTGGGGTCAATTTTGTAATTTCCTACTAGTGATTTACCCTAGATAAATGGTTCACTCTTCTCCAACATATACACATTTAGCCGTCATGTAGCAGCATCCACATTGTATTCAGAGTGCCCATCATTTTAGGGTTCTGTTTACTTATCTTTTTCACAATCTTTCTCAAGTTTTGATCTCTTGTTCTGCAAATCATTTTGTTTCATCGAAGTTTCATTCATTAATTTTGGGTTTGGATTTAAAATGGACCTCGTGGATGGGATTTAGAGATCCAGATGTTATAGTTTTCGATCGTGATTTCTCTGTTTAAATCTGAAGGTACAAATCTTCTTTTAGATAAATTTCATTATTTATATGTTTGGGTTCAACATTTGATACGGTTGAGGGTATAAAAGTTGTATGTGGTCCCGATTGTTGTTTGTATTGCACGTGTGCCCAGATTCTCATTTCATTTGGCCTATATTAACTTGTAGTGCTAACACTTTTTATTGGGGTTATGTGACAAATGACAAAAAAAAAAAAAGTGAAATGTGGAGGTTAAGGGGGTTATATAACATGTGTGTAATGGGATTATGTAGAGATGAAGTTATATATGTATGGCTCGCAAATGTTATCATCATTATTTATTATATTATATGCAAAAGAAATAAAATTTTGTTTGGGCTCGTTTAGGCTCGCAAGCCTTAACGAGCTTTGTATTTCAAGCTCGAACTCGGGCTCGATAACTAAACGAGCTCTATTTCAGGCTCGGGCTCGTTAAAGCTGCCCATTCGAGCTTTTAGTTAAGCCTATAACGAGAAGCTCTCGAACCGCTGGGCTTGTTTACACCCCTAGTCGGAATGGGTCGTTTAGGTTTTCTGAGAACTAGGCCCATGGTTTTGTGAGTTATGTCATATGTGATGATCTATGGTCATCTAGAAGCAGGGAGCCTCTTCTATTAGTAACTCAGAGACGTCATTTGGTGTAGTAGATTGTAGATTATGTGGTTTCACTACTAATGCTTTAAGGAAGTCAACTGATGGTCTATGGGTCCATGCTTTCTGTGCTGAGATAAATTTTTCATCTTTTGTTGAGGTTCTATTATTTTGTTTACACCTGGCAATTCGGGTCGGGTGTCGGGTTAAAATTGGTCAATTAGAAAAAGGTTGTTTTGGTTCAGGTCGGAATGGGTTCGCGTTGAAATGGGTCCTGGTCAGAACGGTTTTCGAGTCGGTTTAACCAAAACATATCACTTTGATATAACCAAAACTAAATGTGGAATCCCCAAATACTGGGTGCAGTCGTGTAGGACAGCAGGCTCTAGACATTAATGATATACAAAATCTATAACGAACAAGATTTGTAGTAGATTCAATTGTAACGACAGGGCAACATATAGCACGAGATACAGAAAACACAATCTTATCATCATCGGCTCCAACTCCACATCATCAGTTTTTAGCTCAAAACACATATCCAAACAAATTTCACATTATTCAAATTATACTAGTCTAACTAAAACAAATCAAATCACTTCTAATCAACCACAAGCCCTAGCTAAACCGTCTATCAAGCTCTAAAAAATTGCATAAATCACTTCAAAACACCTACGAAGACTGAGAGGCCACAAAAAAACATCGCGCGAAACAATTCTTCGGTTACCGATCTTCTCCACAATACTCTGCTAACAAGTTACTGGCCCTAACTTACAACACTACACACCTATGGAAGCCTTTTCTCCGTCGCAGCCGCTACCTCATAACCACCAAACCGGCGGCGTTATGTCGACGCCGGAGTCTCAACCAGCGCGGGATAATGCCCACCATTCCTCTCAGACCTTACCGGCTGGTGAATCCATATCCTTTTCTCCACAAATAACCATTACTCTTTTGTATATTTTTTAAAAACTATACATAATTCATCCTAATTTTTTCATTTAGCCCTAGTTAAATGCAAAGTTGGTGTTGATTATGTTACAAAAGTACCAAACTTTATGATTGTTGATGGTATGTTTTACAAAGGTGAATGAATAATAAATAATTTATTGGGAAGTTTGAGGCTTTATCCAGGCTTAAATATTATATTTTATTTCACATCCATTGGATGTGATATTGTAAAGAAAGCTGGGATAAGGCTAAGATTAGGGATTTAATTTTAAAATCACACGGTTTGAAGAAGATGTTGCTTTGTAAAAATGAATATTTGTTATCTACCGCTGCTTCTATGTATTTGATCTAAGTTGTGGAGTTTATGGGTCTCAAGGTTAAAGTAACTTGTTCATGCTTGTTGAATATCAATACTTTATATTTGCAATGGGTGCGTTAATACTTCCAAATTCTCTGTGCAAAAAAAAAAGTTATAAAGAGTACAGAAAACATGTGGTAAGCCTTTTCATTGTACACGAAACACATATAGTTCCATGATTCATAATTAGATATATTACATTCGTTGGGTGGTTAAACCGCTGTTTCTTACCTTAAAATTCAAATAAACTTATTGTTGGTCATAGACTCTAATTGCAGTTATTTTATGGCTGCTTCTCATGAGAGACGTAGAGACATGTGACATGATACCTTGCTTATTATTTTTTTAGGTCAAAACCCACCTCTAAACAAACATGTTCAAAAGTTGAGGAAACAAGCCCCCATATATCAAACACAAATCGAAGGATCTGAGCATCTATCATGGTTCAGAACCATTGTTTGGGTCGATGGTGTGAGCTACACATCCTTTGACACATTTCACCAACGTAAGATGTCGGAAACAGATGTTTCCAGAGTTGCATACGTTGCCGTAACAGAGCAAGTAAAGACTGATGCATTGCATTTTGTACATCAGGTTTGGTGTTTACAAACTATAGCGTTGCTTTTCCTATCATAAGTTTTGTTATTTAATTCTTGTTGTTATCCGGGGGAAAATCTTTTGCAAGTCTATTATTATTTAATTCTTGCTTTTCATATCATATGTTTTGTTATTTAATTTTTGTTGCTTTTCACACCATATGACGGGCGCCATTCCCCTCCAACTTGCTTCCCCTCTACCATTTGTTTTTCTCACACCCATATATATCCATACATATATATGTATAATTGAAGGGGTATAGCCCATTACACACTCAAGTTATATAATCCCCCATAACCCTCCTTTCTTACATAATTGCCACATGTTGTATAACCCCACATCTATGGGGGTTATTGGACTTGACCACTACACATAACCTAATACTGGTAACACTTAATGTCAAAACGGTTTTATTTCATGAATCATTAAAGTTGTTAGTTTAAAACCTTAGTAAATTCTAAAAAAAATAGAAATAAAATGATATGTGATTATTAATATTGAAAAGGGGTAGGTGAGGAGATGAATAATTTGGATTATTTTTACTTAGAAGTCGAATCCTTATAATATATCAAATTTGCATTTTTATCATATATTTGTAGTTAAGTTTAGTTTAATCGTTAAAATTGATGTTTAAGAGTTTTTTTTTTAATTTATAAAACAGTTTTATATGTTTTTAAACAACATGATATCTTAAATAATTTTTAAAAAGTTATTTAGTTATTCTTTCCATTTATGATGACGTTTCGGTGGTATTATTAAACGGTTTGCTTCGGTGGTAACTTTTTAAAAATTACTCTACAAATGATCTTGTAAGCTAATTTTGATATTGTAGGGCAATTTTGTAGAGTATCATAATTACCCTACACATAGATATGAATGGGCTTCAGGGCCTAGGAATAGATCAATTTGGATCGACAAAAGGAACAAGAAAAAAGGCAGCGAAACAGGAGGGAATGAGGATCGAACCGGCGTGACTTGTTTGATGAAAATTTTCAAAATATCCCGCCTATTTTTTTGCATAATAATTTGCAATTACAAATACGATTACTTTTTTTACAAATATATTTCTTCATCTCTTGAGCCTTTACAAAAATAATCTCTTCATCTCTTGAGTAATTGTTCTTGACGGTTCCCTTTCGTGCCATCTAGGGTTTACATAAAATTAGCAGTTGTGTGTGGTTGTGTGTCTGCTAAACAGACTTCATACCGTTTTAATTATTCAAGCAATATTATGTTGAATTCAAAGTTCATGTTAGATACTGTTTGTGATAATTTTCATTTTTAATTCATGATAGTTGATTATTGAAATACTAGTTGTTGCACTTTTGACAATCCTAGTCTTAGAACAGCAGTTACAAATTGTTGATGTTAGATATTGTCTTAATTTTCATAAATCTGTTTGGTATATTGGTTTTTACAATTATGCCATAAGTGAGGTTTTTATGATTAGATAGATGCATACTATACCTTCAGGTTTTTAAAGTTAACACAGTCGTGTCCTGAAAACTAGGGATGGCAATGGGTCGGGTATGGCTAATCCCAACCCTATACCCGGTTATAAAAACTTGCCCCATACCTAGCGGGTTTCGGGTAGGCTCATGAGTTTCGGGTTTCGGGCGTAACATCGGGTATTAACGAGTAAAAATCGATGTATGTTGATCTGTCCAGATAGATAAATAAATAAAATCACAATACACACTCGTTTTTGTTTGACCTAAATAAAGGACTCATTAAGAGTAAATTACAAGTTTGTCCTTTATGTTTACATCAAATTGCAGGCGCTGTCCTTTTGGCCAAAAGTTTACAGGCGGTGTCCTTGACCTTTCAAAATCTTACACGTTTTGTCTTTTAGGCCAAATCTGGTTAGAAATCTCAGTTAACAACTGTCATGTGCAATGCCTTACACTTTCCCTTCTTCTTCAATGATTTAAACCTGCAACAAAACCAAAATCCCCTTACACACGGAACCACAATCTGCAAGTTTTTGATTTCATAATATTCTCACAGCCGAAACCCTCACTCCTTCCTTAACAACAGAGCTTCCGTCACTGATAGTCTTTTTTCTCAATCAATTATCCTTCTTTTTTCTTTGTATTTCAATACCTGCAACAAACTCTTATCACACAATTTTTGGCTTCAGCTTCAGATCTAAAACATGCAGCACTAGTTTCTTTTCCACATTATCCCCCTTTGCTTTCTTCTACTCTTTGACTGGACCCACTTCCAGTATTATTCACCAACGATGTCGGCACTGGTTTATTCAATTCTTCACGCGGTTTCACCTTATTATTAGACTCTGTTTCTAATTTGGATACTTCTTTATTCGTCTGATTCGACACAAATTGAGACGATGGAGCCCCAATTGCAGTTTGGTTCGACCCAATTTCAGTCAGTGGAGACCCAATTGCACTCTGGCGAGACCCAATTGGAGACAGTGGAGACCCGATTGCAGTCTGGTTCGACCCAATTGGGGAATCTTGAACCACATTTGGTGGGTCAAGATACAGGGGATGAGATCCGGAAACAGAGGAATTCTGATTTGATTCCGATGAATTCGTGGGGAAAAAGTAAGAGTAAATTGAAGAGAAGTGAGATCTGTTATCAGAAGATGGAGAAATTGTTGTACCATTGGGTTTAACAGTTGTACTTATCTCCCAACAGACATAGACATCACATATGGTTTGACACTTCAAGTTGTTTATACTAGATAAAGATGAAAATCTTACAAATAAAACAACCAATGTGTACAAGGAAGGTTTTACTAAAATTTGAATGATTTGTTATTTTCTCATCCAATGTATTTGTTTTTTGCACGATCTTAAAATTCAGCAAATAAATTTATTTTCATTTTTGAAACCGTGTGTAGCGCGGGCAATAGCCTAGTGAATTCTATAATCAACTCTCTCTTGTTTATATATCTGGACTTCAATAAAACTGAATGAATTTAGCCCATGTGAACCCGTGTCCATTATCAGTAGGTAGCCCACCTCAGCTGCCCAATATCCAGCCCAGTTGTCTATGTAAACACAAAAAACCACAAACAAACATAAAAATCACATTAGAAAATATAACTTGGACAAAGCAAACAAACAACCTGAGGAAAGGTATTTGTTTGTGATTTCCTGTTTTTATTTTATTATACTTGTTTGTTAATTGTTAATTAATATAATCTATCAATCACATCTTATATTTTCCTTCTCAGGGTGATTCTGTTGCAACCTGGAACCACTATTAGTTTAAAAGTTGTATCTCCGTCTTCGGACTCTAATGGCGAAAATCACACTAAGATAACATTCTCACTTCGACTGATAAGACCAACACAGCTAAAACAATGTTTATCCTTTGTTTCGTTTTGGGGGTATGTTTTTTTTAGTTTAATCGACAGTTTTTAAATTCTAAGTTCATGTACTAATTTACCTTTTTATTTTTTCAGGTTGTCTATTTCATTGAGAGGTGTTTTGGGGAGGGATTCTTTGCCACCATCTTGGTAGATGGAACTCAAACCCAATTAATGACATTTTGGCTTCCTTAAAAATGTCTCATCCTTCTCAAACAAAACCAATGTGTTGAAGTTCATTCCTGTTTGCAATCTTGCAATCTTCTTGTTTTCGATCGTGGTTTCTCTGTTTAAATCGGAAGCCCTTTCTCCGGCGCAACCGCTACCTCATAACCACCAAACCGGCGGCGTTATGTCGACGCCGGAGTCTCACCCAGCGCTGGATAATGCCCACCATTCCTCTCAGACCTTACCGGCTGGTAAATCCATATCCTTTTCTCCACAAATAACCATTACTTTTTTGTATATTTTTTGAAAACTGTACATAATTCATTCTAATTTCTTCATTTAGCCTTAACTAAATGAAAAGTTGGTGTTGATTATGTTACAAAAGTACCAAACTTTATGATTGTTGGTGGTATGTTTTACAAAGATGAATGAATAATAATTTATTGGGAAGTTTGAGGCTTTATCCAGGCTTAATATTGTATTTTATTTCACAGCCATTGGGTGTGATATTGTAAAGAAAGCTGGGATAAGGCTAAGATTAGGGATTTAATTTCAAAATCGCACGGTTTGAAAGATGATAAATGAGACATTGTGGTAAAGAGTTAGAAGAAGATGTTGCTTTGTAAAAATGACTATTTGTTATCTACTGTGATCGCTGCTTCCATGTAATTGATCTAAGTTGTGCTTATGGGTCTCAAGGTTAAAGTAACTTGTTCATGCTTGTTGAATATCAATACTTTATATTTGCAATGGGTGCGTTAATACTTCCAAATTCTCTGTGCAAAAAAAAAAAGTTATAAAGTGTGCAGAAAACATGTGGTATGCCTTTTCATTGTACACGAAACACGTATAGTTCCATGATTCATAATTAGATATATTACATTCGTTGGGTGGTTAAACCACTGTTTATTAACTTAAAATTCAAATAAACTTATTGTTGGTCATAGAACTCTGATTGGAGTTGTTTTATGGCTGCTTCTCATGAGAGACGTAGAGACATGTGACATGATACCTTGCTTATTATTTTTTAGGTGAAAACCCACCCTTTTTCATACAAGTGTCTTCTAAACCAACATGTTCAAAAGTTGGGGAAACCAGCCCTCATATATCAAATACAAAAGGAAGGATCTGAGCATCTATCATGGTTCACACTACAAGAATATGGAGCAACAACGGTGACACCTACTAGAAACTTCAAATTAAGGTTAGTTTATGTTTATTTTTGTTCAAAGATGTGAATGTTAATAAGTGTATGTTATGAGGTATGTACAAAGATGTGAATGTTAGTAAAAGATGTGTAATTTTGGTATGTAAATGTGTATGTAAGGATGTATGTTTGTATATAAATGTGGATATGTGAAAATGTATAATGTATGTAAACTTGGTGAAAATGTGTGCATGTATGTTGGTATGTACATGTGTATGCTAGTTTGTAAGTATGTATAAATTATGTGTATTTGGTGAAAATGTGTGTATATTAGTATGTATGTGTGTATGTTAGCTTGTAAGTATGTATAAATTATGTGTATTTGGTTATAATGTGTGTATGTTAGCTTGTAAGTATGTATAAATTATGTGTATTTGGTTATAATGTGTGTATGTGAGTCTATGTATGTGTTTGTAAGAATGTATAAATTATGTGTATTTGGTGAAAATGTGTATGATAGTATGTAAATGTGTATGTAAATGTTGAAAAAATTGTGTAATTTTGGGTTTATGTAGGAATGTAAATATGTATATAAGGATGTATGTTTGTATGTAATTTTGGGTTTGTGTAGGACGATCCCGATTATGACATCGAGTTTGATTAAAAGAAAAGTTATTGTAATTTATATTAGTTGGTATTTGAAAAACACTTGTGAAAATCTTTATTTGCATGTTAGTTAAACTTGTACTTTCTATTAATTTCTATTTGAGACACTTGTTGTAACATTTGTAACTTTTTAGGAAAAATGTTTTCTTTCTGGTTTGTATTTGTTTATCTCATGGCGGATGTGTTCCCCCGGGGACATGGGGGAGATGAAGCTGGGGATCCCCCACATCCGGATCCTTTTCGGAGAGGGACACACGAGACCAACCGTAAGTTATCAATTATTATTTAGTATTTTTATTTCATTTATTATAAATGCTGTCACTAATTATATTTATTTTTAATTTTAATTGCAGCGGTTTCCCCAAAGAGAGTCAGGGGGAAAGCAAAAAATCAAAAGCTTCGCAGAATGGTGAAAGCGAGGGGACCCGTGTCTCTTACATTCGATAGGGATGTAACCTATACCCCCTGTCGGTGTACCGAGCGACCTATTTACACGTGAGGCGGGTATGTATATGTGGCGGACCATCCCGTTCGATAAAATGGGTTGGGACAAAGTTTCAAAACCTCATAAGGATGCTATCATGAACCACCTAAAGGTAAGTTAGTTATTTCGCCTTAAACGGCTGCAAACACAGTGGTAAACGCGCCGTTAAACGGCTGCAAACGCGGCAGCAAACGGCTGCGTTTTTACATCCTTTTGCTGATGCGTTTGCAGCCGTAAACGCGCCGTTAAACGGCTGCAGACGCAGCAGCAAACGGGTGAAAAAACGCAGCCATTTGCTGCCGCGTTTGCAGCCGTTTAATGTAATAATATATAATACGTTTTATTATTTGAGTTTACTTGGTACCGGTAACATAACCCATTATACGAATGACAGTGTGCTTGATGTTTTTTGGCTGTTTGGTTACATTGCTATATATGGTATCATATTTTTAAATAATATTAATAGTATAAAAGGTTATTTCTGAAACTCGGAATTTTAATTATCCACAAACATTAGTGTTAAAATAGTTGATATCACTAATCACTAAGTTAATATATAAGAATCAAATATTAACGTCATACAATCTGATGATTAATTATTATATCTTATTTTAATAATCAAAATATAATAAATAATAAAGAAGATAATGTAATAATCATAAAAAATATGTATCTTAGTAATAAGGGTAAGGGAGTGTCTATTTCTTGTCTAATATCGACTAAACTGGCTAAACCAAAACATTTTAACAATTTAGTTGTAACTGAATAGTTCGGTGGTGTTAATGATAAATTTAATATATATTATAAATATATCAATAGATGTTTTGAGTGCCGTGTTTCTTCTGTTCAGTTAGTTTATGAGTTATTCAGGCTGAGATTTTATGTGGGTGAAACTGAAAACCGAACCAAACCAAACCAAGTCAGTAATGTTCAAATCGAACCGAAAAGCGAATGACAATTTAGTTTGGTTTCTGTTTTTTAGTCACTTATCATGAATTATACAACCGTTTAATGACAATTATTCATGTTCTTCTGTTCAGTTAGTTTATGCGTTTGCAGCCGTTTAACGGTGCGTTTACGGCTGCAAACGCATAAGCAAACGGGTGTAAAAAAGCAGCAGTTTGCTGCTGCTTTTGCAGCCGTAAACGCGCCGTTTCCTCTTATTCATTTACCCTAAATGGTTCACCACTTATATAAACAACTCTTACGCCTCTTCTGCAACACATACACATTTAGGTATCGTACTCACCCTAGCAGCCGTCATGTAGCTGTAGACACCATCATTTTATATTCGCTAGTTTTTTTCTTACATTTTTTCAACTTTTGATTCTTATTCTGCAAATTATTTTGTTTGATCTTAGTTTGGATTCGGATCTTGTGGAGGAGATCTCCTGGAGATGGTTTTATCTCTTCGGAGGTGATTGTTTTCGATCGTGATTTCTCTGTTTAAATCGAACGGTATAAATTGTTTATAATTTGATTGGACAATGAAGTGTGAAACGAAGGTAAAGTAGAAGAAGCACTGTTGATGTGAAAATCAAGTTTGAATGATATATAGGTTTGTTTGCAAGGAAGGTAAGGTGGATAAACATCCATCGAGCCTAAGATGTATACTTGATATTAACCTTGTATGAGGGATCATTATCCTTCGCTTTCTCGTCTCCTAGATATTACAAATAATTGTGTGTTTAGCGGACAATTTTGGGACACCTATAGCTAACGTCATTACTTCGGAAAAATGCATATCGATAAGATTACTATTGTGTGACATCACGTTCTATTTGCTTTATTTTCTATATTGTGAATCTGTATATCCATTTCATATTCATTGTAGGTGTTAACAAAATCATATTTCATATTTGTATTGTGATTTATTGTTGTCAAAATTATCTTTGATATTTGTATTGTGTATTGTGTTTTTGTATTTTGTATTTATACTAGTAGATGCCCCGCCCGCGTTGCGGGGCGATAGCCGAATAATTCTCAATCAATTAAAAAAAGACTACTATAATTTTGCTATGGAAAAAAAAAAAAAAACGATGATAAGACCGTAATTTTGGGCTCAGGGCAAAACTGTAATTTTTCAGGACTAATGAGCCAGTGTTAGGCAGCTAGAGTTATGCGCCGCCCGCGTTGTAGGGCGCTAAACCGAGTATTTCTTAGGTTAATAACATGTACGCCTTTATGTCGGTTAGTTATACATGCCACCTATAACACGATACCAAAAAAGATATATCAAGTTAACCAATTAAAGAAAAACAGTACCATAGTTATGGAAAAAAAAAATTAACTAAAACGATGACAAGCGTGTAATTTATAATATTTTAGCTACGGGCGAAATTGTAATTTTTAGCTGGGGGCAAAATCGTAATTTTAAACTGGGAACCAAATCGTAATTTGGCAGGACTCTAGCTGAGGGCAAAATCATATTTTTATTTTGAACTGAGGGCAAAAGTGTATTTTTTAACTGAGGACAAAATCGTAAATTTAAGCTGGGGAAAAAACAAAATTTTATTTTGAATCGAGGGTGAAATCGTAATTTTACACCTGGGATAAAATTGTAATTTGACATCATCTATAAATAACTATTATATATATATATATATATATATTTTTTTTTTTTTTTTTTTGATATACTACTTGTTATATAATATATAAGGTCAAACAAATTACACCAAGATAGCCGGTAAGCGGGCAACAAGCTGAGAATGTATTACATGAAAAAAAAAAAAAAAAAACCATTTGACACCACTATTCCCCGATGACGTCATATGAACTTGAGAATGTATATGTTGAGAATTTCTATTATTGATTGAAATGAGTTTTTTACCTTAGTTAAAATGCATTGTTTGCTGTCTACATACAAATGGCTGAAGAATTTCAAGTTGGTTGTGGTACTTGTAATCAAAATTCATCCCAGGTTTTACCACCAAGATAAAAAAAACAGCGAAATAAAAAACAATCAGATACGTTGATAGGTTTGATTTGGACTTGTTTATTTAATGGAATGAATTATCAGTTTCCACCAAAGTTAAATAACAAGAAAATCTAAGGATCAAATTAGTAAAGTTGAGTGTGGTATAAATGACTCATGAAATATCTTGTACATAGGATAATGATATGATAAGCTGTTATCATACCAGTTTTTTTAGTTTTTTTTTTTTTTTTGGGTTAATAAAGTTTGGAGAGCTTATTCCATCTCTGTGCTCATGCTCTTTGTTATACCGATCTGGACTCGAGGGTGGAGCATAGGCTAATTCAACTATGGCAAGTTGAATGGTGATCTTAGAAATGACATTTAAACATATCATTATGTGAGGCTTATTTATCTAAAGGATACAAAGTGTAGAGTGCTTGTATGTAGATGCAACTTATTTATCACATCTGCATAATGATTGACGAAATAAACATTATGGACATCATCATCAAATCACGCCAATTTATGCTTTATGTGATTCGACTCTTTAACTGAGATAAATGATTCAACATATCAAGAAGGAATTAGGTTGACTTCAAAAGACACCAACTAATATTAAGTAATGGGACGTGTCTTGCTCTTTGGCCTAGCTAGTGGTATCAATGTGGTGGATAAGACTCTCTTTTCATGTGGTGAGGGTTCAAATTGCATTGGTGACAAAAATTAAGTTGTTTACAAAATTAAAGGTAATATGATATATATATTAAAGTGACAAAATCAATCCACTTATCATCAAAAGTCTTCTCAAATCATGCTCTACAAACTCTTGATAGATGATTGTCAAACTAGATTAACTAAGTATCCGGTATGTTAGCTCATGATTATTATCTCGAAAAGATTTTGAGACACTTTAGTTTCAAGAGTGATTTGTCACTTGAGTTAGCGGAATGTTATAAATGATTTCCATTAAGTTTTGTCCGATTGTGTTTTCCTACAAGATCATTTGATTGAGAATGGAGAGATACTAAAATAGCAGTAGTACCTCAAAGAGTAGACGATTCGTGTGAGCAAGAAAAGTATAAGATTTCGTGTGACTGGAAAGAGCAAATTAACATAATATTACAGAAAATTACAAGTTAACAAAAGAATGATAAAGTAAAAGATAGAAAACAAAAAAAGCTAAATAAACTTTTTGAGTAATTGGACCTGCAAAGTCGATGAGTATCAAAGAAAGGATCAAGACAGAAAACATTAATCAAAGCAGTCAGTTGCAAAACATTTGACCTAAACAAAATATTTAAATTAAACACATCATAGTTAGGGCTCGTTGGCAACTTCTAAATGGTTAAGTGCTGAACGAGTAAGAGGTCTGAACCATTAAGAGGCAGTATAATGTTTAACCGTTCAAAGGCAAATATCTGACAAATTCAGACTAGAGGTCTTAACCATTCAGACTCAGTATAATATTTAACCATTTAGAGGCAAATGTCTGAACCATTCATACACCTGCTCGCGAAACAAAAGCCTGAACCATTAAGTGCTGAACCAATAAGAGAAATAAGATATCTGATCCATTAAGAACCCATTAAGAGATAAACAAACAGCCTCTTAGTCAGATGCAAACCCCTTGACCTAAAAAAAACATTTTAGCTTGTAAACCTTGAACACAGAGGAAATATCAAACACATCAAAGGTACTGTACGATGTTATAATAACAAATCATGCTACTTTGACAAACCCATCAAGTAGAATTTTATGCAACCACAAACATAAAATGAGTAGTAATGGTTGAGTAGAAGCAAATCACTTTCGAGTTAAAATAGGTCAATCAAGAAAGACACATAATGTAGTTATTTCTTTTTTAAAGATAACTTAATTTTATTTTCACTAAAAAACTTGTCAAGTTACATCAAAAGAGGTTGCTTTGGGTTAACATGTTAAATGAGTAAAAATTTCAAAAGTTTAGCATTATAAAAATGGGTTGAGTGGGTTAAACCAAGCAAAAATGAAACGCGTTCATAGTTTTTAAAAATCATACAAATAGTTTTTTTATGTTCTAACAATATTACTTTCGAGTCATTAAACATCATTTATAAACTTCAACAAAAGCTATTTTCAGGGCCGGAGCAACCCGACTCGTTTTGTAGGTTAAAAACCGACAACGACCCACCTTCAACTGAAAGAAAAAATGTGAGAGCACATGTCTATGTGCAGAGCCATCCTCGAGAACTCTCAAGAAAATTTAGGCTTCAGGCGTAAAAAAGAATTGGGCACAAAATTATAATCCACCATCAACACCTTTTTACATAACAAATAGATGCATATACTCTATATAGGATTAGGTTCATTTGTAAACAACCCTTTTGATAATGAGCTGTGTGAACTAATCCTAACTCTTGATTATCAACACACAAGTGTAAATCAATGGCCATTATTTGTTCACTCGGTTCACAAATACACTAAGTGTTCACTCTGGAACTCCACCATATATATATATATATATATATATATATATATATATATATATATATATATATATATATATATATAAACTTATAAAAACCTTTCGGGCCCTTTCAAAATTTGGGCCTCGGGCGACGGCACGAGTTGACCGGCCCTGCCTATGTGCAAACACAAGTAGCAAAAAGTATACTAACTTCGGAGATGAAACACACAACGACAAATGAAAGGGTAATGTAAAAGAAGCAAAAGGTAAAGTAAATAAAACACCGGAAAGGGTTAAAATAGGTGGCAAAAACCTTGTATCGGGTAAAGGAAACCGACGACAATTGGTTGGGCTCATTGGCGGGCATACACTTGGTGATGGGGGTGCCGACCTTAAAAAAATTATTGTAAATTTTAAACAAAAAACTCAATCGCCCTTTAAAAGTTCGGTTAAGCACCCTGATTGTCACCCTAAAAAATAAATTATGGGTTTGCCACTAGTTAGGCTAGTGGAATATTAAGCTGGCATAAAAAAGGTTGATGTTATGGTCGCCTACACTTGGAATTAGTATATACGAGTAGTATAATATGCTAGTTTAGACAGGTTCTAAAGTTGTTTTGAGTGAGAAAAAAATCGAGCCACATGCATTGTTTCAATACTAAGAGCATCCACAACGCTACTGTTGGTCCAAAATCCAGAGTGATCTAGTTAGGATGCCACATCAATCTAAACCATCACCATTCAAAACCACGCTTTTTCTCACAACACTAAACCACTTCAAACCTCCACCTCATTATCCATCCTATCACTTATTTTTTCTTTTATTTAAACTATTTATAATCAATATAGTTTGTTTTTAATTTAATTACTTTTTGATATTATTTTTTTATATAAATATTAAAAAACCCGGACAAATAAAATTACAAACTAGATAATCCATTAAATAAAAATACACAGTTACAACAATTTAAATAAAAACACACACTTAAAACCTAAAAATAAAAACATATAAATAATAAAAAGCAAACTTAAACCTAAAATTAAAAACATGCAAATAATACAAATAAAACAAAGTTAAGCCCATCAATGTTTTTTTCTTAATTCACTCACAAACTTGTTTGTGTATTTGAAGTCGAACCGGGTCCATGCATGAGTGGTCCATAAAGAGGATTGAGCAGTCTTGATTTATAAGAAATTGGTAGAGTCGACCCTTGAGCCCATCCATCATATCTTATTTTCTTTCCCATCTATTGTTGCATCCGTATTTTCATCGGGTCGTCTTCTTCAGGAGTCGACTTCTTTTCTATTGATCCTCTCCTTATATGGATGACAATGGGCTGAGTATTGCTAATCTCATACCCGGTTGTAAAATCTTGTCTCATACCCGACCCATTACCCATCGGGTATTTGGCGGGTATTTATCCATCAGGTATGGGGCATACCCACGGGTATCGGGTATACTTAACGTGTCGGAGAGTGTACAGATTTTTAATGTATTTTTTAAGTACTTTTTACTCTTTTATCAAGCTTTAAATTTATAAAACACAATATAAGCTATCACTCTCTACAATATGTTAGGGCAAGCGCACCCATCGTTAACGTAGTATAGTGATGGTAAGATACTGAGGTCGTCGAAGGACAGAAGAGTTTTTAATACCGGAATATCGTCGACGTCTAAACTAGCCAAATTTTTGAATAAAGATTTTGAGAAAATAAAGAAACTAAAATAAATAAAAGAACAGATAGAGAAGATAGAATCACTTGGATCCGACTCGTCATTCATGTATCGTCGACGTCGATGTCTAATCTAACCAAATTTTTGGCTTTGCCCCGGTTCATGACCATCTCATCCGAATAACCACTATGAGAATTTTTTGTAAAGGTTGTATGTCACACCCCAACCGATGGCGGAATCATCGGGGCATGGCACTGAGCGAAACAGATTGTCCAGAAGTTTCCATAACAATTATCATTACCATTCAATTTAAATAACATGTCTCAAACAGTAAACAAATTATTACAGATAAAACTAGGCAAATAATTCTGTTCCGACAACTCAAATTTAAATAGAGCAATTGTTTATCTGCTTCTAGAGACTCTTGATTCAATTTCTACAGACAACTATTTGTTGGGCTCTAAAACTTTATTCTAGCCTCAACTTCCTACCAGATGTGCATCCTAAGCACCTGTCACATACGTTAAAATAAAATCAATACATAGAATTTAAGGTGAGCATACAAGTTTGATAGTAGCATATAGAGTTCGAATTCATTTACGCATAACCAGCACGTAAACATAGTGAAATGAAGCACGTTAGTTATCGACATAGATCCATCAATACCAATGACTGCGGGTTGACTGCCCGAGGCAGTTCGCAATACATGATTACCACCGTAATCCATGCAAGTAATTGTCCTTAACAACCCCTGTGTGAACGGGTGCTGAGTCCAAACTATAGTACTATCGTTGCTAAGGCAGGTAGACAACATTCCATGTGTAAACATAACAAACAAGCATTCATAAGCCACGTATAACATGCATTAACGGTTAGCGTTCAAGTAGTATTGAGTAGTGTGTTTGATGTGATTTGAATAGTTGTAACGTATGTAACACCCAAAAGTGCATAAAGCAAAAAGGGATCGAGTATACTCACAGCGGTTTGATAGATTGAAGGGAGCGCTTAGCGAGTAAGGTTAGCCTGAATAGTTTGATAGCATAACGATAAGTGACGCGAAAAAGGTACAAAAAGTGAGTGGGTCGGACAGCAATTCGGTCGGATGGTAATCCGATCGGACAGCAATCCGTGAGGATAAAAATTCGTTCGGATGGTCATTCGGTTGGACGGTAGTCCGGTCGGATGACTATTCGAGTGGATTGTTTCTTCCTATAAGAAAGATGTGTTTGTGTATGATGGCTTGACTTTTGAAGTTTTCGTTGTAGCATTTTGAAAACATTGAAGTATCTCTATCCTTCAAGTCGGTCGATCGGACGGTCAGTCGTGCGGATGACAATCCGTTCGGATGGTCATCCGGTCGGACGGCGACCTTAGTGATGAGGTTACTTAGTGGGATCAGTTCATAACAGTAGAGTCACTCGGTCGAATGTCCATCCGACCGGGTGGCAACCCTGTTAATGAACATGTTGGAAATTGTTTAAGTCTTTAAAGTCCTAGTATCTCATGATCCGAAGAGCAATTCGATCGGATGGCAATTCGATCGGATGGCAATTCGTTCGATACTCAAACTTCAGATAGAGTCGATGAGATATGGGACCCAAGGTGTGATCCGTTCGGACAGCAATCCGTTCGGGTGGCTTATCCGCTCGGACAGTAGTCCGGTCGGACAGCATTCCGTCCTGATTGTTCCGTTCGTCCTACACTTGGTCGTTTTGATTGTTTGTCATTTTATCGAGACATGTTGACAACGTGTTAACCAATAGAACTCCATTTTGACCCGCGTGACCAAACCGACCAGGAATCACCCTAGTTCGGCCGGTTATCGGCTCAAGACGGTTGTTCTTGCTTAACCCGAAATCGGTGGTCTCGTGAGTAGAATCCAGATCTCGAACTAGCACACACTAAGAATGAGCGGGAGACTAGAACAAGACCCGATTCCATCGGTTTTGAGTGCATTGAGTGTAAAAGAGTTAAAAGAAAGTTAGAAACCATTTTTCAATCCTTTTTCACTATGTTTATGTTTAGATCTTTGTGAGATCTTTGTGTATTTGTGTGGAAATCGGTTAGATCTAGGTTGTTCTTGGTGGGTTAAAGTGAAAACATGAAGTTCTTCAAGAACACATGATGACGTCATCCTAGAACACCCGAAATCCAGTGATTTCACGGTTAAAAGTTAAGATTTAAAAGATAGAAAGATGTAGGAGTGCGTGTAGAACAAGAAAGTACAAGGTTTAGAAAGAAATCTTACCGGGATTGAGAGAAATCGAAGAAAAGGTGAGCTGAGCGTGCTGGTCGGACAGAGGTTTCCAAAAGTAGAAAGTTTGAGAGTGACATGGGTATTTATAGGATTCCAAAAGGGGAAAGTGCTTTCCGGTCGGATGGCACACAGCCCGGATGACTGTCCGGTCGGGTGACATCTCGGTCGAATGGCACTTGACTCACGGCACAGCGGCTATCCGGTCGGATTGCTATCCGGCCGGATGGCACTTGGTTCGAGTGTTTGACGCGACAATTTTTTATGTTTCGATTTCGATTGCGATCGATGCGACGCGATAGAGTTTACTAGTCAAATTACTTTTAATCCCAACCACTCATATCTCGCACTATCCCTTCTCTACTAATTATCATAGTTCGATTGTGATTCGAGTTCGATGTCGATTGAGTTTGATTGCGTTTCGAGTTTCGATTGATTTCCACAACATACAAAATTTAACATGCACAGGTAACACGTAAGGCACACACACATGTATAACAATATTCCAATGCGTATTTCGAGTTGCGATTTGATTCGATGTCGATTCGATTAGCATAGCTTGATTACCGTTTTGTTAGCTTTATCGCATTGTTACTTCCTATAGTTCACAGTCGTAGGTCGATTAGATTGCGAAAAACACACGTCGATTATTGTAATTATAAACACTTACTCCACATAATAGCTAAAATAAAAGAAATCTATTACAAGTCAAGTTGCGCAAAATCGGTCGTTGACTTTGACCTTGACTTTGACTTCTTGAAAACACTGGGTGTTACAGCCTCCCCTTGTTTAGGGAATTTCGTCCCGAAATTAAGCTGGAAGTTGTACAACACCGTGAATTACTTTGGAGAACTTTCTCTTTCTAGACTTTCTCCTTAAATAACTGCGGGTACTTCGCCTTCATGTCGCTTTCGAGTTCCCAAGTGAACTCGGCGCCTCGTTTGCCTTCCCATCGGACTTTCACAATAGGAATGCGAGAGCGTCTGAGTTGCTTGGTTTGGCAGTCCATGATTTTGACAGGCTTTTCCACGAAGTGTAATGTTTCGTTCACTTGCAGGTCATCGAGAGATACAATTAGATCATGCTCAACCAGACACTTTTGGAGGTTCGAAACGTGGAAAGTCTGGTGGACGTTACTAAGTTCCTCCGGTAGTTCGAGTCTGTAGGCGAGTTTTCCGATCCTTTCTAGAATCTTAAAAGGTCCAACATATCGAGGCACGAGCTTTCCTTTCTTGCCGAATCGGACCACACCCTTCCAAGGTGATACCTTTAGGAGTACGTAGTCACCAACGTCAAATTCAAGGGGCTTGCATCGTCTATCGGCATAACTTTTCTGTCGATTCCGAGCTTTTACCAGGTTGTCTCGAATTTGGAAAATCTTGTCTGTCGTTTCTTGTAATAGCTCAGGACCGGTTAATTGCGAATGCCCGATCTCGTGCCATACAATAGGCGATCGACATCTTCTCCCGTATAAAGCCTCGAATGGTGCCATTTGAATGCTTGCATGATAGCTGTTGTTATACGAGAATTCGACTAATGGCAGGTATTTATCCCAATTACCACCGAAGTCTTTGACACACGAACGGAGCATGTCTTCAAGAGTACGAATCGTTCTTTCAGTCTAACCGTCGGTTTGAGGGTGGAAAGCGGTACTTAGATTTAGCGATGTACCGAGTGCCATTTGAAATGTTTCCCACAGTCGCGAGGTAAACCAAGCATCACGATCAGAGATGATATCACGAGGCGTCCCATGATTACAAATGATCTCGTCGGTGTAGATTCGGGCTAATCGTTCTACCTTGTAGTCTTCCCGTATTGGTAAAAAGTGAGCTGATTTGGTCAAACGGTCGACCACAACCCAAATGTTGTCGTGACCTGATGACGTGTGCGGTAGCTTTGTTATAAAGTCCATAGCTATACTCTCCCACTTCCACATGGGGATCAGTGGTTGTTCGACTAAGCCAGAGGGTCTTTGATGTTCAGCCTTGACTCTTGCACAGGTCAGGCATTTTCCAACATAGAGAGCAATATCCCTTTTCATGCCCGGCCACCAGTACTTATAACGAAGGTCCTGGTACATTTGTCGGCACCGGGATGAATAGAATACCAGGATTTGTGGGCTTCGTCCATTAGAATCTGTCGCAAATTGGTCTGTTTGGGGATCCAAATTCGGTCCAGAAAGTGGAATATCCCATTCGACTTGTTCACCAGCTGGGCTCCATCGTGGTAGATTCTTTCTCTCTTCAGAGTGCGTTCATTAAAACACGCATGCTGAGCTTCGCGGATGAGGGTTTCGAGGTCATATTGGGTTTGAACATTACGAGTGCTAAGCAGATAGCTCCGTCTGCTAAGTGCGTCGGCAACAACATTTGCTTTGCCTGGGTAATAACGAATCTCACAGTCATAGTCGTTGAGAAGTTCTACCCATCAGCGTTGACGCATATTAAGTTCCTTCTGATTAAAGATATGTTGTAGGCTTCTATGATCGGTGAAGATCGTACACTTGGTACCATACAGGTAGTGTCGCCAAATCTTTAACGCAAAAACAACTGCGCCTAGCTCGAGATCATGGGTTGTATAGTTCTTCTCGTGGATTTTGAGCTGACGAGATGCGTAAGCTATAACCTTGTCCCGTTGCATGAGGACACAACCAAGACCAAGGTTGGAAGCATCACAGTAGACAATGAAATCGTCGTTTCCGTCGGGTAATGTGAGAACAGGAGCATTGCAAAGCATATGCTTGAGGGTTTGGAAGGCAGACTCTTGTTCGGTTCCCCAAACAAAAGGCTTGTCCTTATGCGTGAGAGCGGTAAGCGGCACAACGATCTTTGAGAATCCTTCGATAAATCGTCGATAATAGCCCGCTAGTCCGAGAAAAGAACGGACTTCAGACGGGTTCTTAGGTGTAATCCAACTCTTGACAGCTTCAATCTTCACAGGATCGACGTGTATACCTTGATTATTTACGATGTGACCCAGGAACTGAACTTCCTCCAACCAGAATTCACACTTGGAGAACTTGGCGTAGAGTTGGTTCCCCTGGAGTAGCTCGAGAACCAAACGTAGATGTTGCGCGTGTTCGGCTTTCGATTTGGAATAGATCAAGACATCGTCGACGAATATGATGACGAAACGGTCGAGATATGGTTTACACACGCGATTCATCAGATCCATGAAAACCGCGGGTGCGTTGGTTAACCCAAAGGGCATAACAACGAATTCGTAGTGGCCGTATCGAGTGCGAAACACGGTTTTGGGTATATCCTCATCTTGAATGCGTAGTTGGTGATATCCTGAGCGTAGATCGATCTTCGAGAAGCATGTAGCACCTTGTAGCTGATCAAACAAATCGTCGATGCGGGGTAGGGGATAGCGGTTCTTGATAGTTAACTTATTCAATTCCCGATAGTTGATGCACATCCTGAACGACCCATCTAGGGGTGAGCAAAAGTCGATACCCGACCCGACCCTATCAGAACCCGACCCGACCCGAGAACCGGAAATACATAAATGAGGGAACCGAATCACTACCCGAATATATAGGGTCGGTTCCGGGTATGTACACATTCGGGTATGTCGGTCCAAGATATAAACACCGACCCGACCTTTTCAGTTGCTTTATAGCTTGTTTGTGATGATATTAGAATGATATAGCTTCTTCAATTTAACCGTTAAATTAAAGAACGAAGAGATATATTCATTAAAAAATATGATTCAATTAGTTGGTGAGTGCAATGAGTTGCTAGAAAGCAAAATTAGTGATCTATTTGAGAAAACAGAGGAGCTTCATTTCCAAGTGAATGATATGAATCATCTTGAAATTATGTCGATGCATCACTCATTTTCAAATTTAAAGTTCCTTCATGTTGTTGATTGTACAGAGTTGACATACCTCCAATTCCAGGTTTCTATTTCAATCCGTGTGTTTGAATTATTTCTTTGTTACTTCTCATTCCATTGTTGAATCATGCAAGTAAGTACTTAGTAATTGATACGAAATTGAAAAATTATTTCTTAATAAGCAGCTAAGAAGTTTAATGCAGATGAGATGAATGATCAGCCAGTCCTGTTTTGTTATGGATGATACGTCCTGTTTTGTTACGAATGATACAACATTTTTTTTGTTAGGCCGTTAGGGATTAAAATATGAAAGGCTGCTGTTGGCTTTTAGCCCATACTTAAATGAAATATCACTCAAAATCGGTTCCTATGTCCAACTCGGGTTTTTACTCATATATACCCGGAACCGACCCGAGACCGATTTACCAAGAATACATGGAACCGAACTGTGTACCTACTAGCTTAGGTCCGGGTCGGTATCGGTTTTTTTTAGGGTCGGTTCTCGGTTAATTTCGGTCTGACCCTATTTTTGCTCACCCCTAGACCCATCCTTCTTTTTGACGAAAATGACCGTCGCGCCCCAAGGAGAGGTGCTTGGGCGAATGAAGCCTTTCTCAAGTAATTCCTGGAGTTGGTTTGAGTGTTCACGCATTTCTGATGGCGCGAGTCGATAAGGAGCTTTGGCAATAGGGTTGGCTCCAGGAATGAGGTCGATACGAAAGTCGATATCACGACTTGGCGGTAGTCCGAGAAGATCCTCTGGAAAAACATTAGGAAATTCTCGAACCACAGGAACGTCTTTCACTTCTTTCTTTTCTTTCTTTTCCTTCTCCGCTACTACGATGTTAGCCAAGAAAGCCCTGTATTCCTTGCGGAGATACTTGCTAGCTTGAACACATGACATGAGTTTGAGCTCTTTCGAAGTAGTATCACCATAAACACACAATAAATCACCATTCGCAAGCGAGAATCGGATCATCTTGTCGAAGCACACAACTTCAGCATGGTTTTTGCGAAAAAAAGTCCATACCTACTATGACGTCAAAACTTCCGAGTTGCATCGGAATAAGGTCGATCGGGAAGATGTGATTGTTGAGCTCAAGAGTACAATCACGAAGAACAGAATTAACGGCGACAGTTCTTCCGGTAGCGACTTCAACATCGAACGTCGAGGAGAGATGAGAGCGTTTACGACTAAGGAGTTTCTCGAATTCGAACGACACAAAGCAATTATCGGCTCCAGTATCAAATAAACACGAAGCATAAATACCATTCACAAGGAACGTACCATTAAATACGTTGTTGTCGGCTTGGGCTTGACGCACATTGATGTTGAAAGTTCGTGGGTGTGCTGCTTGTTGCTGTTGCTACTGGTGTTGCTGCTGCTGCTGAGGTTGCTGCTGCTGGGGCTCTTGTTTCACAACCCTGTTTGGGCACATGTTGGCGAAATGGTTAGGATCAGCACATGCGAAGCAGGCTCTGGCGTTGACCGCGTGTGCCGGAGGAGCTTGTTGACCCTGAGGGGCGGTGAGCAGAGCTTGATGAGCAGGAGTTTGTCGAACACGACAGTTGGTAGTAAAATGGCCGTACATATTGCAATGAGCACAAAAACGGCAAGCAATGGCAGTCAGGTGATGGTAGGTACAAGTAGGGCAGAGCGGGTGTGGCCCAATATATGCACGCTTTGCAAGTGGTGCATTTGCCACAGGCGCCGCTACTTGACGTTGTTGGGCTGGTACAGCTTGAATTGGTGCAGCAGTGATCGCACAGTTCTTGTTGCTGGAGCTGTTCTTTCTCTTGTTCTTACTTTTGTTGCTCGATGAGGTGGTGGTTTCAGCGGTCGGTGCGGCGGTAGTAGCTTGATGCAGGTGCTTTGAAGTTTTATCCCAGACACCGGCCTTGACCCGCTTGTCGTTGATTTCAGCAGCCAGTAGATAAGTTTCTTCGATTGTCGTAGTCTTAGCCGCTTGAACGAAATCAGCAACACAATCAGGCAGGGCTCGGATATACTTCTTGATTGCCATGTCTGGAGTCTTGACCTGATCGGGACAAATGATGCTGAGCTGTTTGAAGCGAGCAGTGAGCGCAACATTTTCACCATCCTTTTGTTGTATGTGCCAAAATTCATCCTCTAGCTTCTGACGTTCATGGGGAGGGCAGAATTCTTCCAGCATGACTTCCTTGAGCTCGTCCCACGACAGACCGTAGGCTGCATCGTTCCCTCGCTTGTTTCTCTCGGCCGTCCACCAGTCTAGTGCACGGGACTGGAAAACGCCGGTAGCATTCAGAGTTCGGAGGTCATCGGGGCAACCACTCTGTCGTAGAGTAACCTCAATGGAATCAAACCATTGGAATAGTGCAGTAGGACCTCCCTCGCCAGTGAATTCTTTTGGCCCACACGACTTGAATTGCTTGAAATTGAAGGCCTTGGTGGTAGCTTTAGGAGCTTCGGTTCTTGATTCCTCAGACGATTTGCTGGCATTCTCATAAACATCACTCACGACCTTTGCTACACTTTTAGCGATGATGGCAGCAATGCGTTTGTCTCTCTTTTCTTGACGAGAAAGTAAGGGATGACGGGATCCAGATGACATTGTCTGCAACAGACATCGTCACAGGACTCAACACATTGTATTCAAATCTCACCCCACACGTCTACTACTTACTAAAGCTTAGGAACACGCATAATCATGTAGAACATATAAAAACATAACCATGTAGAACACAGCATCACATAAACACATAAGCACATAGTCCACAGAACACGTAAGCATGAATTCACAAGATGCAGTCAGAATACAGAAACCTATCATTCACAATTCGCGAGTATTCGAATATAGCGATTGCGTTTGGTATATCGAGTCGGGTAGTATAAGCAAATAACATAACGTAAGGTCATCCGTAATTCAGCGATTTGTTAACGATGTGTAGTGTGTTGCGTGATTAGCGGAAGAAAAAGGCATTAGATCGAAACTAGTGATATCTCAAAATGCTAACAAATAAACATTAAACACACAAAACACATAAAATCAACGAATCATCAAAGTTAGCAGTTGCGGGCTCCAAATCGAAACACATAAAAATCGAGAAATAGACTGTCTGAGGCTAGTAGACTTTGACTAACCAAAGTGATTCGACTATTCACAGAGACTTGTTGTGCACATTTGACCTTCAGGGCTATGCCTTCGCCTCGATTCTTGGGCGTTTGCACACATCCCGTTAGTCATATTGTGACTTCAGGTCGTTGGAGTCCGTCGAGACTTTGGTGAGAGTTTTGTAAAAATAGGCGGAACAAGTCGTCAAGGTTAGGGTTTCACCCCTAGCTTACAACTTCGTCCCTGTTTTGATAAAATAGAGGAGATTATTCATCAAAATACGGATTTCACTCCTGATTTGACATAATTCACCCCGTTTGTGGATAAAATACGGGTCGATTAAGCAACTTTAGTCGAGATTTTGCGGTTTTCACACCTCATCTCGACTTTATCGCCTCTTCATAATTGAAAATTCGAGTGCAGTGATAGTGTAGAATAAGCGAGAGTAACGAGAAATAAGCTCGTACTTAATCCTTACTAGATGTACTCAAGTTGGTCTGTTGGTTCCTAACTATAGAGTAGGTTTCTAAGACATCGACCCGGACTAGGTCGTGTCTTGCCTAATTCCCTATAGTTATGGCTCTGATACCAATCTGTCACACCCCAACCGATGGCGGAATCATCGGGGCATGGTACTGAGCGAAACAGATTGTCCAGAAGTTTCCATAACAATTATCATTACCATTCAATTTAAATAACATGTCCCATACCATGTCTCAAACAGTAAACAAATTATTACAGATAAAACTAGGCAAATAATTATGTTCCGACAACTCAGATTTAAATAGAGCAATTGTTTATCTGCTTCTAGAGACCCTTGATTCAATTTCTACAGACAACTATTTGTTGGGCTCTAAAGCTTTATTCTAGCCTCAACTTCCTACCAGATGTGCATCCTAAGCACCTGTCACATACGTTAAAATAAAGTCAATACATAGAATGTAAAGGTGAGCATACAAGTTTGATAGTAGCATATAGAGTTCGAATTCGTTTACGCATAACCAGCACGTACACATAGTGAAATGAAGCAAGTTTGTTATCGACATAGATCCATCGATACCAATGACTGCAGGTTGACTGCCCGAGGCAGTTCGCAATACATGATTACCACCGTAATCCATGCAAGTAATTGTCCTTAACAACCCCCGTGTGAACGGGTGCTGAGTCCAAACTATAGTACTATCGTTGCTAAGGCAGGTAGACAACATTCCATGTGTAAACATAACAAACAAGCATTCATAAGCCACGTATAACATGCATTAACGGTTAGCGTTCAAGTAGTATTGAGTAGTGTGTTTGATGTGATTTCAATAGTTGTAACGTATGTAACACCCAAAAGTGCATAAAGCAAAAAAGGGATCGAGTATACTCACAGCGGTTTGATGGATTGAAGGGAGCGCTTAGCGAGTAAGGTTAGCCTGAATAGTTTGATAGCATAACGATAAGTGACGCGAAAAAGGTACAAAAA
This sequence comes from Helianthus tuberosus, assembly GCA_030545235.1. Lineage (NCBI taxonomy): Eukaryota > Viridiplantae > Streptophyta > Magnoliopsida > Asterales > Asteraceae > Helianthus > Helianthus tuberosus. Next base: position 27,614 of record JARYGA010037963.1, read on the forward strand.
GTGAGTGGGTCAGACAGCAATTCAGTCGGATGGTAATCCGATCAGACAGCAATCCGTGCGGATAACAATTCGTTCGGATGGTCATCCGGTCGGACGGTAGTCCGGTCGGATGACTATTCGAGTGGATTGTTTCT
>JARYGA010037964.1:0-24726 GCA_030545235.1 Helianthus tuberosus
AAAAACGGGTAACATTTCACTGTTGCAAAAAGTTCAAATTTTTTTTACAGATGATATGTTTCCTTTGGAGGAGATATGGGAAGTAAGATAGATCAGCAAAAGGTACCGTTTAAATTCAGTACTTTGATTTGAATTTGATTAGTCTTCAATCTGATGACAGAACGGTTAAGCAAAAATATTTTTCTCTCTTTTTCTTATTTTATACTTTGTATATAAATTGTCCTTTCTCTAATAAATGGTAAATTTGCGCAAAAATACAAGATTTATGCACAAATTTAGGGGGGGGGGGAGAGGAACATATAGATAGATATAGAGTTTAGGAGGAGAAAATTCAGAAAATACAAAAAGAGTTTGCTGTATATATATGCATTGTTTTAGGGGGAGAAAATGAGAAAAATACAAGAACATTTGAAAAATGAAAAAGCCAAAAAGAAAAATTGCATGATATGGGAAGTGAAATAAATGTTCGTGTTAAAGGGTTTGACTAACACATGTAAGGTGCCATAGCTGAAAAGACTAGGATCTACTGCGATATGTCGATAGGCTTGACGCTCAAATGATAAAAGATACTAAGTGATATAAACATAACGAACTATGTACCATGTGGGTAACATACCAACGGCGTATGATTTTATGGTCTTAAATCTTGCGTTGATAGATAGCCAACATCTGAGGTTTTGGGTCTTTATATTGTTGTATCATCTGGGGATATCTTGGCTGTTCTTCTGTTCAGAACTAAAATTGTACATGAACCCAGGAAAGAAAGTCACTTGGAATTAGCTCATTTCTATTTGAATGTCTGTATGTTGTCCCGATACACACAATTTTGATCTGATTCTGAAATCTTCTCTGAAAAAAGTCGTGTACCTCCTCTGCTGCATCCAGATATATGCTGACCTGGAGGTGCTAGGCAACGACAGCTTCTGCTGCATCCAGATACATGCTGACCTAGCTGTACGTTGTCGCGTTATAGATCTAATACACCCGAAAGAGGCCCTCAAGTGCCCAAAAGAAACCCTAGAAACCTATATCAAATTGAGAAAAACTCATTTGATCTGTATATTATACCTTCTCTACAAAAGATCTATTCTGTTCTCTTCTCAACCTATTCCCAGTTAAGATTTCAGAGATCTGGATTGGACTTGTGAAATATGTGGTAGGGAAGATACTTGCATGATAGAGTGTGCTGTTTATATTTCCAGGATTTGATTAGTATTTATTTGGGTGTTCATTGTTAAGAAATCAAAACATGATAAAATAGATTATATGCAGACCTAGACACAGTCAGGATATCTTAAAGGATGACATCAGTATACTCACCTGCTACGATGAATCGTTGTGCTTACCTTGATCGTGGGGGTATGCCTTGGAATGGGACACACGGGTATAATAGTATAATATTACCTAAAGCATATCACGAAGTTGAAAAGTTGAAAGTTGAGCGTTAAAGTTTAAGTGGACAAACATATTGGCAATCGCATAGACCAGTTTGATTAGGCTCGTACTGAAAAGTGTTCCTTAGTCTGCCTGAGAACGAATTTTGATCCCATTGCAATTGTAATTGTATATTATGGTAGTTGTTTATATTTTGAGTTTTTATTTGTTTTATTTCTTAAAATTAAAAAATTTGAAAAATTAAAAATACAAAAATAGTGTCTTGCTTTTCTATAAAACCAAAAATCCAAAAATAGAGTTTTTAATTGTTTTTCTTAAAATTAAAAAATGTAACCGTTCTTGAAGATTTGACTGATCATCAAAAGTTGAAAGAATTTAAATTGTGAAATCCGAGTACAAGTTCTTGGATGTACCTAGTGTTCATATGGTACGTTCCTCTGTTGCATAAGAAATGTTTGCTTATGAGTTTGTGAGCATGTGCAGAACTTGATTTCAATCAAGAACAGGGGTTGATGAATACTGAGATGCTGTTAGTTGCTGAAGAAGCCTGAAGCAGCACAATAACAAGATGTACCTGAGTCAGGAGAATCGGATACGAAACGCCGTCTGACAGTGAAAGTACATTTGAAGAAGTACCGTGAACTTGCTTGAAAGACAAAGATTGAAGAAGAAAAGAGCTGCTGAGAATCCTCCTCTCACATTATTTTTAACAAGATTTTCAAGCAAAGCTGATCGAGATCCTGATATGAAGCTAACCACAAGAGCTGAAGAAAAGAGACCCAGTGCTGAGAGTTCAGAAGCCAAGAACTTCCACAACATCTGCAGCATAGCGACAACCATAGACTTCGTTGAAGACGTTGCTGAATTCATGCTATGAAGACAATTTGATGGCATCAGTCTAGGGGGAGATTGTTGGGCCCTAAAGTGTGAGACTGACGCATCAAATTAACACAACGAGTTATGGTTACGAAATGGGCTTTACCGGGTTAGTTATATTAGGTTTTGGACCTTTATAGGTCACTTGGGCCAAGCTTTAGGCCATGTGGGCCAAGCAGGCCCAAGGGAAGCCCATGTAGGGAAGTGGGCTTGTCTATGTATATAAACAAGTTTTTGACTTGTTTTAGGGTTGGACTTTTGGAACCTCTAGGAACCTCTCAGTTACAGAATTTCCTACAGAGAGTCAGAGAGAGGCGATTGGTGGTGTGTCAACTTGTACCAGACGATTTTGCTTTGATAGTAATAGAATCGTGTGCAAGTTTGAAAGTGATTCGGTATTGTGTTCTTCGTTTTTCAATTGTTTTTCGGTTTATCTTGAATCACACCAAGTTTGGATTCCGCACAAACTTGGTGTTGTTTGATATCATTGAAAGATCCGGTTAAACGGGACTTACAATCATTTTGATTGATCAAAGTCCATATGCAAGAACATTCAAGTTGCAACCAAACTCACTTTCACTTGCATGCTCAATCCTGGAGCTCCTCTGATCAACCTCAAGCTTTCTAGTGATCTCTAAGCATAATTAGGACTTTTGTAAGTGTTTATAACTCCTCCAAATTCGTTCTAGCTTAGTGTGTTAACCGAAAGTCAAACCATCGTAAAACTAGTTTGACTTCATGATTAAACGAGATGTGCTCAGTATTTTCTCAAATTGAAAGTACCCACATATTGGTATTTATGAGTGTAACAAACCCTCAAAAGGGTATTTTCAGATTTACACTCTAAGCATGTTAATTGTCGAGTCAAAGCTTTTCTTAAAAAGTCAACAGAATTGTTATTTGCAAATTTAAACATGATTAGCAATATAGGGTACATGCAACATGTTTGATCATCAAAATAACTTTATAATTAATGTAAGAATGTGTTTCAACATGATCAACTCGACAATTTTCTGTTTAAACCCGAATCGGAACCGAAAGTCACATAAATTGACTTTTCCTTTGACTTTCAGTTCTGATCCGTGCATGCATGTTAAGATCTGCATTAGAGCATATTTTGGGCCAAGTTTCATGTATGTACAACCCTCTGGAATTTTACATCTTGGTTCCATGTTTAACCGATTCATATGCATGTTTCCAATTTACGCTTAAAGTTGACTATTATGCCTTTTGTTATAAAAACGAGATTTTTGGAAGTATGATTGGACAAATGACTTTGTTACTGATAATTATACATGTCCTTAAAATCTGACATCAATCCGAGGTCTAGATTGTGAGATATGCTCAATATCGCAAATAAAACCGTTTTTATTAATTAAACGGCGATATGAGCATAACGCCTATCAAAACCAAATTCTTGACACCAAAATTTGTACCTACTGTTGTTAAATAATATTTTGGGATTTTTAAAGATTTTTATTAAATTTTTGGATAAGCATAACATAGGTCTTTAAACCAAATTCGGTAAATACCGATTTTGCCCTTTTCGGTCATAAAACGAGTTCTACATATCCGATCGACCCCAAACCTTTTTCTACTGATTTTATTTGTTAAATAAAGTGTGTTGAGCCTTCTGGAAGTATAAAAATCTCAGCTTTCTTTTACAAATCCGGAAACGGCTCTAAATCGCCTTTTTAGGCATTTTTAACGCATAGTATATACTATAACCATATCAAACATATAAGACTTATATTTACTGATGTGTTTAGTATATTTTTATAAAATAACAGTAAGTAAAAGTTTATAAACTCAGGTTTCCGGTTTTAACCTTTTAAGCCTAAGTGAAATTACCAAAATGCCCCTAAGGTGCATAGTTTGGCTTTAAATGATAAATTTTACGTATAGGTCATACCCTACTGTTATGACTTATTAGATTAAGTGTAATTACTGATTTAATCAGACCTGTAATTCAGAAAAATGTTTAAACTCTTTTATAATCGTTAAAATGACCAAAATGCCCCTACGGGGCTTATTTTGAGATTTAACTCGTTTTGGGCATAATAGAAGATATCCTACTGATATCACAACATATTAAAGGCATAATAACTTAGGAAACATGTATATGACTCTTTTGGTTACTCGTTACGCACTTGTCGCGTTTGGATCGGCTTATGTGACTAGTTCATTTATATTAGCCGAAGCGAGTAAAACTTCATCATTTTTGTCTCCAAATCCAGAATGTGTTTAGTAAACCCATATTATACAAGTCTCCAAACTTGTCGGGTCAAATTCACATTCTATCCGGTCTTCGTTTAATCGTGCGTTTGAACCGTATATTTCCTTAAGACTAACCGGTCTAAGCTTTGGCTTAATTAAAGACCCGTTAGCATTCTAATTGATTATTTTATGTCATCATTCCAGACTAGAGCCTTCCGGTAAATGGTACCTACGCTTACTTAAGTGAATACGGCTGAGTTATTAAATTCTTATTAATTAAGACAGGAGCTAGCTCAGGTAAATACTCTTAACTTATTCTCCCTATTACGGGCTTGGGATACGGTAATATAAATACCGCATGGTCAGGTATGGGATTCAAAGACTAATGAGTCGGGAAATTCAAATAACCTGTTTTAATAGAACAAGTTATGTAAAACTGATAACATGGGTATTGAATATTCAAATGTATTATGATTATATTATTAAGGTATCCCACTAAAGGTATTAACCTTGTGGGCATTATACCAAAACAGGTATCCCACTAAAGGTATTAACCTTGTGGGCATTATACCAAAACAGGTATCCCATTAAAGGTATTAACCTTGTGGGCATTATACCAAAACAGGTATCCCATTAAAGGTATTAACCTTGTGGGCATTATACCAAAACAGGTATCCCATTAAAGGTATTAACCTTGTGGGCATTATACCAAAACAGGTAATCCACTAAAGGTATTAACCTTGTGGGCATTACACCTGTGGCATGTCAGTTAATACAAGATTTTTATTAATAAAATTGTCCCAAGTTATAAAAGATTAATTTTGCCTCTGTGCATTTTAATCATTGTGTCAAGATATTTTGTGCCGTTTGCACTCAAATCAATTTTCAAACTCTTTTCAAAATGAGTCAGTTAAATTGTATTTACCAGTGAAAACTGACGTATTTTTCCAAAAGGTTAAGTGACAGGTACTGAACGTAATTGGCTGGAAGCTCAGGGCGATTATATGGAATATTGTAAGTCCTAGGCGTCTAAAGTCTGTTGAACAATGATTATGATTATTCGATCCGCCTGTGGATCTTTTTACTTTCCGTTGTAATACTCTGACATTACTTTATATTCGGATTGTAATATTTGTCTTTTGCTTCCGCTGTGCATTTATATATTGTGTTGTTTGACTATGATGATATCAATTACGTCACGATACTCCCCCACCGGGCCCACCGGTGACACGTGGAATTCGGGGTGTGACACTTTTAGAACAAGGTATGGCCATTATGAATTTACTGTCATGCCATTTGGTTTAACCAATGCCCCAGCTGCATTCATGGACATGATGAACCGAATATGTAAGCCATATTTGGATAAATTCATAATTGTCTTCATAGATGATATTCTTATTTATTCTAAAAACAAGGAAGATCATGCAGCGCATCTGCACGCACTTCTAAGTTTACTGAGAAAAGAAAAGCTTTATGCTAAATTTTCAAAGTGTGAGTTTTGGTTAGAACAGGTACAATTTCTTGGACACCTAGTTAATCATGAAGGAATTCATGTAGATCCCACCAAGATCGAAGCGATAACCAAGTGGAAAACCCCTGAGTCACCAACTGAGCTTAGAAGTTTCTTAGGATTGGCCGGTTATTATAGAAGGATTATTCGAGATTTTTCTAGAATAGCAATTCCCTTAACTAAGTTAACCTGTAAATCCGTTAAGTTTGAATGGGATCAAAACAAGAAGAAGCCTTTAGAATTCTTAAGCAAAGATTAACCCATGCACCCATACTAGCGTTACCAGAAGGAACTGAAGATTTTGTAATCTTTTGTGATGCTTCCAAACTAGGTTATGGATGTGTATTAATGCAACGTCAAAAGGTTATAGCTTACGCCTCTAGACAACTTAAGAATCATGAAGAGAATTATTCAACCCATGATCTAGAATGAGGAGCTATAATTTTTGCCCTTAAAATTTGGAGACATTACCTATGCGGTAGTAAGTTTACCATATTCACCGACCATAAAAGTTTAAAGTATGTTTTTAGGCAAAAGGAATTGAATATGAGACAAAGACGCTGGATGGAAATGCTTAGTGATTATGATTGTGATATCCAGTATCATGCAGGAAAGGCAATTGTAGTTGCTGATGCTTTAAGTCGAAAGTACCATGAAAAGCCAAAAAGAGTACGTTCTCTTAAATTAAATCTGCAAATAGATTTAAATGATCAGATTAGAAAAGCACAAGAATCAGTAATCAAGGATGATACTGAAAAGTTAAAAGAAATGATTAAAGAATTAGAACAGAGAACAGATGGAATTTGGAGATTCCATAAGAAAAGAATATGGATAACTAAATTAGGAAACCAACGTCACCGTATATTAGAAGAAGCCCATAAGTCTAAGTATACGATACATCCTGAAAGTGATAAGATGTATCAGGACTTAAGGAAGAATTTTTGGTGGATAGGAATGAAAAAGGATATATAGCGGCATACGTTGCAAAGTGTTTAACTTGTTCACAAGTCAAAGCTGAACATCAGAAACCCTCAGGTTTATTGCAACAGTTAGAAATGCCTGTATGGAAATGGGAATTAATAACAATGGATTTTGTTACTAAATTACCCAAAACGAGAAAAGGTAATGACACAATCTGGGTGATTGTAGACAGACTAACCAAGTCAGCTCATTTCCTACCAATGAAAGAAACTTTCAGTATGGAATAGTTAGCTAAATTATATGTAAATGAAATAGTTTCATTACATGGAATTCCTCTATCAATTGTTTCTGACAGAGATAGACGTTTTACCTCTCATTTTTGGATAAGTTTCCAAAAAGCAATGGGAACCAAGTTGAATCTAAGCACCACTTATCATCCTCAAACGGACGGACAAAGCGAAAGGACAATTCAGTCAATGGAGGATATGCTTAGAGCTTGTGTAATTGATTTCGGAGGTAATTGGGATGATCATTTACCATTGATAGAATTTTCTTATAATAACAGTTATCACACAAGTATCAATGTTGCACCATTCGAAGCACTTTACGGACGAGAGTGCCGAACGCCAGTTTGTTGGGCAGAAATTGGAGAAAAGAAACTATCTGGACCTGAGATAGTACAAGAAACAACAGACAAAATCATTCAAGTCAAGGAACGACTGAAAGCAGCACGAGATAGACAAAAGAGTTATGCTGATAACAGACGAAAGCCATTGGAATTTCAAGTAGGAGATAAAGTATTATTGAAAGTCTCTCCCTGGAAAGGAGTGGTAAGATTCATCAAAAGGGGAAAGCTAATCCCCAGGTATGTTGGACCTTTTGAGATTATTAGAAGAATAGGACCTGTAGCCTATCAGCTACAACTGCCAGAGGAAATGGCAGGAATACATGATGTAGTTCATGTATCTAATCTCAAGAAATGCTTAGCTGATGAATCGCTAATAGTGCCTCTTAAAGATATAGAGGTAAATGAATAGTTAAAGTTTGTAGAAAAGCCTCTACAGATTGAAGATAGGAAAATTAAGAACCTCAAGCACAAGAGATTAGTTCTAGTCAAAGTGAAGTGGGACTCCAAAAGAGGACCAGAATATACATGGGAGCTTGAATCAGAAATGCAAAGGAAATACCCACACCTGTTCCACTAGACCTCGAGGACGAGCTCTAAAACAAGGTGGGGAGGATATAACAACCCTCCTGAATATTTTTCGACACCCTAATATATTTTAAAATACCCCCGTATATCTTAAAATACACCCCGTATGTGAAAACAGAGCCCAAAATACGTTAAAACATTAAAAATAAAATAAAAACAAAAATAATTAGGCTGTGGCGGACCGAGATAGACTTTGCTTAAGTCTACACGGGCCGCGAGCGAGTGACGGTTGGCATGACCCCAGGCCGCCACGTGGCACTACACCCGGCGAACCTACACCCGTGACCAAGCAACCCTAAGCCCTAGCCACCTACGTCGCAGGCCGTGAAGGAGACAGCTGTGGCTGTCGCAGGCCGCGAGGAAGTCAGATTACAGCCCTATAAATTGCATGCATCGGGCCTTCAGTCTGTTCGTTCATTCTCGATTTTCTCTCCCAAATTTCTTATAGTAGACATAATCTCCGAGTATAATACCCCCCTAATTAACGAAGTTCTGCCCCGATGTAAGTATTATAACCCCGGTTACGTATTAGATACGCTGCCCGATTGATCCAGGGTTCCGTAACGGCTGTCGAGATTCTGCCCGACGTAGTCGTTGGAATGCCGTCTCGGGGAGGGTATAACTAATGTAAATATAAAGGGTTATTTTACTAACATTTGTACATTGTGTAAATTATAGATAATCTTCTGGAAACCTTAGAAGAAACCTAAGTCAGCAATGTGAGTAATCTCCTTTTTGTAAATTGTTTTACAAAACCTTAAATGTTTTACAATGCTATTAAGCAGTGATTGAGTCTTTGTAGTTCTTCAATTACTGCCAGTATGTTGGGGTTTTGTATACAAAATGTGGAACACGTTACCATTGGACAACGAGTTAGCCAATGTGTAATATGACCCACCAGTCAGGATTAACAATACTGAATGAGTAATTGTGTAGAAATAAACAATGTGATTGCTCTCAATACTTTTAAAGATAAGATGTTTCTTGATTAAACTAGGATTCACTCACCAGTATTTCCCACTGACAAATGTTTTTAAAACGTGTTTCAGGTAATAAAATGTAAAAGCCAATTAGAAGAAAGCCAGCTGGAGAGCACTGACGGCTTGGAAAAATGTGGCTATAAAAGTTACCTAAAAGACGATGTTTTAAATTCAATAAAATAGGGTTTATACCTATAAACATGTTGTAATAAGAAACTTGGGTTTTACCCATGTGTTTATTAATATAAAATATGGTGGTTTTACTCTGATAAACATTTCCTAACTACGGTCCTGATGAAATTTCCGCTGCCAAAATAATAATAATGATAGACAAAATGATACCACCAAAACTGGTCTCGCGACCGCCCGTTTCCGGGACAGATAGGGGGCGGGGGTTGCGACACTCGTTATGTGTCCTTAAGGGTTAGTCAGATGCTTAAGCGTACCCCAACCCTCTGAACACCAAGCATGTCGTAGAACTAGCGAACGGTAAGAGCCTTGAGGCCACGCACATTGTCGAGGGTTATAATCTCACTCTAGCCGGTCAGACTTTCTCTATCGATCTCATTCCCATCATTCTTGGTAGTTTCGACGTTGTAGTCGGGATGGACTGGTTATCCCAACATCGAGCGGAAATACTCTGTAAGGATAAGATTGTTCGTATCCCTCATCCTGACATCGAACCTCTCACTATTCAGGGTGACAAGAGTGGTGCTGTCGTGGGAATCATCTCGTTCCTTAAGGCCCAGAAGTGTCTGCGAAAGGGCCACACTGCCATTCTATCCCTTGTTACCGATACTTCAACGAAAGAGAAGAAGATTGAGGACATCCCGATCGTACGCGACTTTCCTGAAGTATTTCCTGAGGAACTACCTGGTCTACCGACTCATCGCCAAGTCGAGTTCCAAATCGAGCTAACCCCTGGAGCGGCACCTATAGCTCATGCGCCTTATCGTCTAGCCCCATCTGAATTGGAAGAATTGTCCTCGCAACTGCAAGAGCTTTTGGACAAGGGTTTTATTCGTCCTAGTTCTTCGCCCTGGGGAGCCCCAGTCTTGGTTATTAAGAAGAAAGACGGTACCTTCCATATGTGCATAGACTACCGCGAACTCAACAAGGTGACCATGAAGAATCGTTATCCCCTTCCACGTATCGATGACCTGTTCGACCAGTTGCAAGGGTCGCGCTTCTATTCTAAAATTGATCTGAGATCAGGCTATCATCAGCTGAGAGTCCGAGACGAAGACATCTCCAAGACAGCATTCAGGACTCGTTACGGGCACTAAGAGTTCCTGGTAATACCTTTCGGGTTGACGAACGCACCTGCGGTTTTCATGGATCTCATGAACCGAGTGTGCAAATCATACTTGGATAAGTTCGTTATTGTTTTCATTGATGACATCCTGATCTATTCTAAGAGTCAGGAGTAACACGAGCATCATTTGCGACTTATTCTTGAACTTCTCCGAACAGAACAGCTCTACGCTAAGTTTTTGAAATGTGACTTTTGGCTTCGTGAAGTCCATTTCCTAGGCCACATAGTCAATAAAGATGGGATTCACATTGATCCATCCAAGATTGACTTGATCAAGAACTGGCCTACACCTCGAACTCCAACTGAAATCCGTCAATTCTTGGGTTTGGCGTATTACTACCAACGGTTTATCAAGGATTTCGCGAAGATTGCACAGCCTCTTAATACTCTAACTCAGAAGGGTGTCATCTACCGATGGGGTGATGCTCAGGAATCCGCGTTTCAATAGTTAAAGGTGAAACTTTGTAGCGCACCCATTCTTTCGTTACCTGAAGGCACAGAAGACTTCGTTGTTTATTGTGACGCGTCAATAGAAGGACTTGGTTATGTGTTGATGCAACATGAGAAAGTTATTGCTTACGCATCACGCCAACTCAAGGTTCACGAAAAGAACTAGACTACCCACGATTTGGAGTTGGGAGTAGTAGTGTTTCCACTTAAGATATGGAGACATTACTTGTACGGTACCAAGTGCACCATTTACATCGATCACAGGAGTCTCCAGGTATCTTTGATCAGAAGGAGTTGAACATGCGACAACGTCGGTGGGTCGAACTTCTGAATGATTATGAGTGCGCGATCAAGTACCATCCAGGCAAGGCCAACTAGTGGCCGATGCCCTCAGCCAGAAAGAAACGAAAATTAAGCGTGTACGTGTGTTACAGCTTACTATTCACTCCGGTGTTCCTACACGGATTCGTGACACTCAGGTTGAAGCACTGAAGGAAGAAAACCTCAGAGCTGAGTCCCTGCGGGGCATGGAAAAGAAACTTGTACACAAGGAAGACCGTACCTATTACTTCATGGAGCGTATTTGGGTTCCGTCTTATGGAAACCTACGAGAGCTAGTGATGGATAAAGCACACAAGTCTCGTTACTCGGTGCACCCTGGTTCTAACAAGATGTACCAAGATCTTAAGACTCTATACTGGTGGCCCCACATGATAGCTAACATAGCGACCAATGTTAGTAAATGCTTGACCTGTGCTAGGGTTAAGGTTGAATACCAGAAGCCATCAGGACTACTCCAACAACCAGAGATCCCAACATGGAAATGGGAGCAAATTTCCATGGTTTTCGTCACTGGCTTACCTAGATCTCAACGAGGAAACTACACCATCTGGGTGATCGTGGATCGACTAACCAAGTCTGCACACTTTCTGGCAATCAAGGAAACTGACAAGTTTTCTACACTCGCAGACATCTATCTGAAGGAGGTACCAACTTCCATCATTTCTGATCGAGACCCACGCTTTGCATCTGATTTGTGGCAGGCGATGCACAAATCCTTTGGCTCACGCCTAGACATGAGCACAGCTTATCACCCTCAAACGGATGGGTAGACTAAACACACCATCCAGACTCTAGAAGACATGCTTCGAGCATGTGTTATCGACTTTGGTAACGGCTGGGAAAGACACCTTTCTTTAATGGAGTTTTCATACAACAATATTTACCACACCATCATCAAGGCTGCTCCATTCGAGGCTTTGTACGGGCGGAAATGCCGATCACCTCTATGCTGGGCAGAAGTTGGCGACAGCTAAATCACTGGCCCAGAACTCGTTATCGACACAACGAAAAGATTGCCCAAATCAGACAACGAATGGCGGCAGCTCGTGACCATCAGAAAAGCTACACTGATAAGCGTAGGAAACCTCTCGAGTTCCAGGTTGGGGATCAAGTGCTACTTAAAGTCTCACCATGGAAAGGTGTGGTTCGCTTTGGCAAACGGGGCAAACTTAATCCGAGATATGTCGGACCCTTTGAAATCACTGAGAAAGTCGGCAAGGTGGCTTACAGACTGAATTTGCCCGAAGAACTCAGTGGTGTTCACAACGTCTTTCACGTGTCGAATCTGAAGAAGTGTCTGTCAGATGAGACCCTCATAGTTCTTTTCAAGGAATTCACTATCGAAGACCAGTAGCGCTTCGTTAAGGAACCGGTGGAAATTATGGATCGGGAAATCAAGACTCTTAAACGAACCAAGATACCTATTGTTCGAGTTCGTTGGAACTCCCGTCGTGGCCCAGAGTTCACTTGGGCACGAGAGGACCAGATGAAACGCAAGTACCCCTAGTTGTTTAAGAAAGTTGCGTCCAGTACCGAAGCTACTACTAAATTTCAGGACGAAATTCCAAACCAACTGGGGCTGATGTGACACCCCACGAAAACGCTCACTAACACTAGCTTCCTCAGCGACTGCACGCTAAATTTTGGGACGAAATTTTTTTCAACTTGGGGAGGATGTGACAACCCGCACCTTTGAGGTTAACACCCGTTGTGTCGTATTTAAAAATTGCCTTTTTTGTGTATATATTTATTACACTTCACGTTTACACGTCGCAATTTAACTCACCTTGCTTGCTTAAAAGTCCGAACTCCCTAATTAGTGAATAAAAGCATATATTTAAATAGGGACGTGTTTAACTGAAACCCAAAACGATTATGCACTTAACCTGGAAACCGCAAGCCTGCGGCCCACAGCTACTGGTCTTGTATGGCCCAATTACGTGAAGTTAAACCCAACTACCAAGCATCTTTACTCTTCTTTTTCTCCATGTAATCGGCCACATCAAACCCCAATCTATTGCCCAACCTAAAACCATCCCTAGCCCATATAGTTACAATGTATGCATGCAGGTATATACCTGCGTATTATGTGAGTGCACAAAACAAAAACACCAATGGTGATTTACGGCAGCAAGAGACCCCCCTCTCGCACTAGCTCTCTCTCACTCGCACCTCTCTCGCATCTCTCTACCGGTTAGTTCGTACTTGGTTTATTTTCGGTTGCACTACATGGCTGCGTTTTTATTAGGTTTTGAGTAAGAATTGGGTGTTTTGCATGATTTTAGTTTTGCTACTTTGGCTGCTTATAGATACGATTATAGTATGATTATCATGTATGATTAGGGTTGGATATGTGTAGTGATCTTGTACAACGAATCTGATATAAACAACCAATAACCTGCTGTGAATGTTTTGTTAGGTTCATATAATCACGAAAACATGTTTAGGATGCTTGAAATCTTGTTGTAGTAAGGTTTATGCGAAAACAGAATGCTGAGTAGTATAAACAGCCAACTTCAGTTGGCTGTAAACGGGTCTTTATATATCGAAAAACTGATTTTCTGAAGTCTAAATCATATGTTTTCGAAAAAAGTTTCAAATGGCGCTGGAATCACATTTTTCAGAGGTCGTTTCCTATTTTTAAAGGACTGTTTTGTACAGCATCAAAAGCCGCGTTTTTTCTGCAAACAATTCATGTTACGCTTTTCGTTATAACTTGTAAACTGGATAGAGTTAGACTGTAAATTTCGTACAATAGCTGGGCACGAATGTTGCCGAAAATTTCCCACTAGAATTTTGCCATTCGGAGAGACGATGATTTTTAAATAAAAATTTCTATGGACTGCAGTCAGAAAGCGACGAATCTAACTGCAGCCTATTAGATGATTTTTATTAAATAATTGGTAATGATTTAGGTCTTGAGATTTTTACACAAGTGAAGCGGACCACTTAGAACGTTCTGTAAATTATTTAGAATTTTTGGAATAAGACAACTATTTTATAAAAATACCCAAAAACAGCCCAATTCTGGACGTCAAAGCTGAAACGTAATAAGTTGTTATATGCGCATCAAAATGTTGTTTATGCTATCTGAGAATCAGCAAACTTGTTAAATGTCGACGAAAGTGTTATGTGAATTATGATGTGCTTTGATCACGAGTAATTATATGTGGAATATGTATACGTACGTAAGTTGTCAAAGTAAGTGCATAGTACGTGTTAGATACGTGTAGGAGCTTTGTGCCTTACTTGAACAAACTAATGAACTAAATGGTAATCGTATTAGGACGTGATTAACCTACCTCGACTCATAACCATTTTAAGAGACCAACCGAGAAAACGAAGGTGAGTACACACTTTTCTTCAAAGCATGAGATTCCCGATGGTTTGGGAATGGGTTAAACAACAACTATCCCACTTGGGTGGGATGCAACCTGCGTATTCTCCTTGGGTAGAATACGTACTACCATCCTCCTTGGGAAGGACGACAACCGTATAATACATGTCTTAAGCATACTAGACACAACTCTATCTTAAAGTCCCTGCATATTTTATATCGACTTAATCGCCGGGCCAATGGCGAACGGGTTAATAGTTAAATAGCACTATTAGGTTTGACAAGCCTCACACCGTGGCGCAGAGAACGGGCGTGGACTAATATACTTGGACACTTAGTCAATGATGATAGACGTTGACTCAGGGCACTCAACATAACTTAAGTCAGTAGTCGATATGGTAACGGGTCTAGTGGTTTAAAACAGTGGGGTAGCTCCCCATGGCATGTTTTTATAAAGAACAAGAAACTTAACAATTTATGGTTTTTGGAACAACATTAAATGGACAACCAACTGTGAACTCGCCAACTTTTTGTTGACACACTACTGCATGCTTTGCAGGTCGTTAGGTACATGGATGGAGCTTGCACGAGGAGTGGACGTTGTGGCAAGTAACCAATTGTTGGGTTCCTACTAATAAACTTTATGATTTATAAACTGCTTTATGGGTTTTAATACTTTGTGCTTCCGCTAACTGTTAAACTTGGTTTGGGATTTTGATTTCGTAAACACTAAACGTTTGATTGGTTGGTTTACTTCGTTTTACTTTATTCACTTATTGCTTAGTATGATTGGTGGTATGATACTGGTCAGTCACACGCCTCGCGGTATTACTTCGCTTGTGGATTTTGAGGGTGTGACATATATATATATAGGTGATGATTCAAATGAAAACCACTTTTAACGCGAAAACTAACTAAAAAAAAACTAAAAAACACACCAATTTTTTTTACAATTTTTTTTTTATCAAAAATCGCTAGTTTTTGTATATAAATTTAAAAAAAAAAAAGTTTGTAGTGCACATGTGTACTAATACACATGTGTAGTACTATTACACATGTGCATTACAATTTTTTTTTTTTTGTTTTGAAAAAAAAGTTTTTTTTATATACATAAAATAGCGAAAATTGGTAAAAAAAAATTGGTATGTTTTTAGGCTTTTTTAGTTAGTTTTCGCGTTAACTAGTGGTTTTCATTCGAACCTTCCCCTATATATATATATAGGAGAAGGATCCGTTAGGAACCACAATTTATTGCGAGAACCGCGAGAACCAGTATGAACACAAACAGTAATTCCAAAAAAATTCGAAAAAACACCCAAAAATTAGTTTTTTTTTTTTATTTTTTTACTATTTTTTTTGGAAAAATCGTTATATTTTGTTAATAAAAAAAATAAAAAAAATTCAAAATTTTTTTTTTTCGAGTAACAGTTATCCATGCACATGTGCATATGTATCATTTCTTTGTCAAATTCCGTTATTCATTACAAATTTTAGTCAATTGCACTTTCATTTACACTAACACGTGTCATACACTACTTTTTACGTTAACAATATTAGAAATGCACATGTGCATCTATATGTATCAACATGAAATAAGGTGTTTTGGTACACTACTTTGAATACACTTTCTCTTTCATCTATCATTCCATCCATAATACACAAACATGCACAGGTGCATATGTATCATTTCTTTGACAAATTTCGTAACTCGTTACAAATATTAGACAATTGCACTTTCATTTAAACTACCATATGTAATACACTACTTTCTACATTACCAATATTAGAAATGCACATGTGCATCTATATGTATCAACATGAAATAAGGTGTTTTGGTACACTACTTTGAATACAGTTTCCCTTTCATATATCATACCATCCATAATACACTACCATTACCTCCTACCATCCATAATACAATATCATTACCTCCTACCATCTATAATACAATACCATTACCAATATTTTGACTTTATTACATGTATATCAACACCATTTATACCATCCAATCATCATATTACATCATAAAGTAACAACTATAGCCAAACCATCAACCACTAGATATAACTAACCAAAAAACATGTATATGGGCCTACTTCTCCATTCAAAATCACAAACTTTTTGTACCAAAACATGTTATATCATGGTTATACCTAATGATGCACATGTGCATTTTAAATATTGGTAATGTAAAAAGTATTGTATTACAGAGGTTATTGTAAATTAAAGTGCAATTGCCTATTACTGATAACGTATTACGTGTCACACCCTGACCGCGTTAAAACAACGAAACCGCGGCGGAAACGTCGGGGAGTGTTGTAACAGAATTATTGTTTCACAACCATGGATACAAAAGTTTCGTTTTTATTGATTCATTTAATAATTTACATTGTCTTAAAACCAAACAAACAAGTTACATATCGTCTATCATCGTTATTAAGTCACTAAGGCCTCGTCCAGAACCTATGTGAATCATGCATCCTAGCAATCAACATCATGCAATACCACCGGAAACATATGTGAAAACAAAGTCAGCAAAGAAATGCTGGCGAGCACATAGGTTTTATGAGGGTATCGGATTCATGGCTCGTTTACATATTGCAATACCTCGAAAAAAAAACTTGTTTTGAAAAGTATATAGTATTGCAACATGATTAACCAACTCAACTCAAATCAAGTTAGTTATAGTTTATAAAATCTCGCAACCATGCTTCTTAACCCAAAACATTTATTTAAATAACCAAATCGTAAATTGTTCTCGTTACAAAACTCGTATGGTTTATATCCTTTAGAAAACATGGTTGTGTGACATCGTTTCAAATATCGTTTCCCAAGTGAACTAAATAATGACACGGAATATAATATGATAAAGCACTTATATATAAGATGTACCAGCGACGTATCTACCATGCTTTTATCATGTTACACCCGTCCCATTACCTAATCACAACCCAAAATCAATCGTTTGTTCAAATCGTTTAACCTGTTCAAATCGTTTCAAATCGTTTAACTCGTCCCAAAATCGTTTTTGTTTTAATTGTGAAACTACTTTTGGTCATCTCGCTAATAACATCCAAACCTTCGCAACTCGACTATCTCGAAACTCGTATTAACAAACCACCAAAGGGTAAGTTAACAATCACAGATTCGGTCGTTACCTACATAACCCCCATACATAACCATGGGTGTAGTCTGATAACGGGATTTGTCAGATCCTATGGTACCATAACTTAATACTGGTCGGCTTGATCAATGCTAATGAATGTTATTCGTTATGTAAATACGTCCAACAAGTTTGTTCACATTATCGAAATCATTATTAGTTTAATATAAACCATTTTAATCGTTTTTGAAACCATCGTTTAAACTTCGAAATCATTTAACACATATGAATCACCCCAAAACAATTGAAAACAGTAAAATAGGGGAACTATGTACTCACATAGTTACCACAAAACATGTAAAAAGAGGGGATCTATGTACTCACATCAAAGTGCAAATATCCTTGATCTAAAGAACTCAACAAGCTCAGGCAAACCAAGGAAATTCAAGTAGCACCTAATAATCGAATCACCAGTCAAATAATCGACACCTAAATCGGAAGATCGGATAGAATGAGGTCTTGTAAACCAAATGAGTATTGGAACTCATGTGATATGGTTTAACAAAGCCTACATTCTAGATCGGAACCTAACCTAAGTGCTTTCGTCCCGTTACGACCCATTAAGGTAGCTTACGCTACTTTAACGCGTCGTTCGCACAAACGCGTGTTCGAGACGTCTAACTAGTCCTATGACAAGTATTATATGCCCTAACATGTTTAAATATGTTGCATAATCAGTTATGTGACAAAAGTTTAAGTTACATATGCTTAAGTACCAATTATGCATGAAAAGGGCATTTTGGTCATTTACCTAAGGCATATAAACTACCTATCATACAACTACTTAAACTAAGTGACCATAAGATATAACCTCGGAAGGTTATTCCTTATGCAACTATGGTCACTAAACATGCTTGGTCGGATCCTAATGATCGACCAAACGGGTTGAGTTCGAAAGTCTAAGCGGTGGTTTAGACCGCTTGACTTACGACTCTACACAAGCACTAAACTAAAAGTGACGAGCTAAACATGCTAAAACATGTTTAACTAAGTTAGAAAACAGGTTTTGATATCAAAACAAAGTGTTTTGATACCCAAGAGTAGTTTGGTTGCATGCTAAAAGTGTTTTGATACCCAAGAGTAGTTTGGTTGCAAAATACGCATAAATACGTATTTTGACAAAAACTACGACTCGTCACTACGCCCAGTCAACGTGGTAATCAGTAGGTATAGTCACAAGGGACTATAACCATCGTGATTACGCTCACGTTGCAAAGTTCAAACGAACTTTGTGTTGACCAAAGACTGGTCAAAGCAGAAAGTCAAACATTGTTTGACTTTCACGCTCGAAAAGCAATAAAAGAACGAAAGAAGCTTACAAAGGGTCCAAGCTAGGGAGAACTTGATCTATAACACTCAGGTATGAAGCAATGGCTTCAACCTAGAGCATTATTCAGATCAATGGTGCAGAAAATGGAATGAGGGCTTGGGTTTATATAGTTTTCGGTTAATCGTTAAGATCATTTCTTGCTAAAGAGGGATCAATCTTGGCCATCAATGTGGGCACATGGTATTCTAATACAAGGGGACATGTAATACCATAAAAAACAAGCAGATGGTATCCCAAAAACAATGGTTAAAAACCATCAAAACCAGCTCAAAGTCCAGATTTAATGTTTCTGCGTTGTTAGTCTGTCGCGCCCCGCATAGCATTAGGACCAGGCTTACGCGCCCCGTGTAAGAACTTTGGCAGATTGACACTTTTAGCCCCTCCAGCCTAGAAACTTGGTTTTCTATGCATATTTGACACGTTTAAGCCCCGTTAACCCCATTTCAAAGCTCTAAAATGAAGTTAAAGTATAGGGAACTTAAAATATGCTCAAAAACATCTCGGATGTCGGTTCGTTTGGTCGTACGGTTGCGTTATTCAGTTAATTACGACGGAAATCGTAACGGACGCAAAAACGATCCAAATTAAGCGACGAATGGAATTTTATCATGCCAATCACTAAAATAAAATATTTTAATTATTACATAAATTTTTGGATGTCCGGATAAATTCAGAACGTAAGATATGCGAGAAAATGCAAACTTATGCACTTTTTGACGCTTTTAGTCCCTATTGATCAAATAAGTTTATTTTGGCATACCGAACCCCTCAAAGCCTATTTCTAAGCTATGTAAAGGATATTTAAGGTATGTTTAACTTATGATCAAGTTCCGGAATGTTCGTTACTATACAAATCGGTATAGTTTCACAGTTTGACACAAATAGTCCCTGCGATCGAATAGACTTGTTTTCAACACACCAAACCATCCAAAACTTATTTCTAAGTTATGTAAAGGTTATTTAAGGTATGTTAAGCCTATTTCACTATTCCGGAGTGTTTGTCGCGTTAAACTGACTGCGTTTACGCACCAGTTTGCGTATAAGTTTCCAGAAAGCGATTTAAAGCTTGAAATCGGAATCGAATCAAATCGAAAAATCCTCAAATACAAATACACACATAATAACACCAAAACACATTGTTTTATTGATAATTGATATTGTTTTATATTGTTCATCGATTACAGAGCACAGTTGTCACATTACGGAATTTATTGAAGTAATGATACATATGCACATGTGCATGGATAACTGTTACTCGAAAAAAAGAAAGTTTTTTTTTTTGTAACTAAATATAGAGATTTTTGTTAAAAAATATTAAAAAAAAATTTTTTGAGTGCTTTTTTGATTTTTTTTAGATTTTATTTTGTGTTCACATTGGTTCTTGCGGTTCTCGCGATAAGGGTGGTTCTCAAATGAACCTTACCATATATATATATATATATATATATATATATATATATATATATATATATATATATATATAGGGGATGGATCATGAGAAAACTAGTTTAATGAGAAAACCAAAAAACTAACTAAAAAACATACCAATTTTTTTTTTTTTTTGAAATTTTTTTTCCATGCATAAAAACTAGCGATTTTTTTATAAAAAATTGAAAAAAAAAATTGATATGTTTTTTAGCTTTTTTTAAAGCTTTTTTAGTTAGTCGATAGGCAACATTTCCAATTCTTTCAACAATCTTAAATGGTCCAACATATCGAGGTGCAAGTTTTCCTTTCTTTCCAAATCTCACCACTCCCTTCCAAGGTGATACCTTGAGTAGGTGTTGGTGCATGCGTCTGTCGACTTTGTCTTGTATTGTATTAGATAGATCAGGGCACGTTATACGAGAAATCTGTCAAAAATAGGTTTGGTGGTAATTTCGCACGAAATTAGATTTCGTGTGAAATGTAATTTTGCTTGTGGCAATTCCCTGCGAAATTACACAGCCTATATATAGGTGCTTCCTGATTTCGTTTGAGTCAGTCATAACATTCCGGTTTGAGAGCCGAAGTGCTGCCGAAGTGTCTACTCGCTGTATTTCTTTGTCGAATCAATCAATAGACAGTTTAAAGTGTATATCTTGCTGAATTAAACTCGATACGTCTGTTTCCGCCTTTCGTATTGAGAAAAACTCTTTTGATCGACTCGTTCGGGTCTGAAAACAATCCTACAAGTGGTATCAGAGCTTAGGAGGAAGAGTTCTTACCAATTCAGCTGCAAATTCTGATTTCTACACCTTCTTTTTCAAAATTAACAACTTTTCACAGTCAAAATGTCTTGAATTTCTTACATTGTGCTCGCAATTGTGTTTTAACAAACCCTAGAAAGTTTCAGATCTTAAAACGGGTTAAAACTTGATCAATTTTAACAAAAACAGCTTGAGATGATGACATCAGCAGTATTTCGCATGAAATTAGCCTTAATTTCGCACCAGTTAGTAATTTTGTTTGAGAGGTTCACAAGAAATTAGGTATTTCGCTTCAAGTTGTAATTTCGTTTGGGTATTTCACACGAAATTAGCTATTTCGTTTGAAAGGGTGTTATTTCGCACGAAATCAGTGATTTCGCTTGAGTTGATATTTCGTTTCAGAGGGTATTTCGTATGAAGATGTGATTTCGTTTCAGATTGATTATTTCGTGTGAAGTTGGTTATTTCGTTTGTAAGGATATTTCGCTTAAGTAATTTCATTTGAAAGACTGTTTTGTGAAAATTGTTACCGAAACATGGAAGAGGAATTTTATAACGCATTTGCTACTACCCCGACTACTCCGGCATCTGTTACTCAGAACTTGAACATGGAAAATGAAACGGGCACTATGCAAAAACCGCCTAAGCTCATGAATATCGAGGAGTATAAAGGATGGGAGGAAGGATTTGAGAATTGGGTTCAAGCAAATTATTTGGATGCTTGGGAATGTGTTGAAACGAAATATATTAGACCGTTGAATGATGATGAAGAGGAGATTGCTATTAAAGATCTAAGTGTTGATGATAGAAAGAAATACAAAAATGAAAAGATGATGATTAGTCTATTGCATCAAGCAGTTAAGGAAGATATCTTGGTTTTACTTCAACACAATGGAAGTGCATATTCAATTTGGAAAGTTTTAAAATCAAAGTTTGTTGGAAGTAAAGAAATGATCAAGAACAAAAAATCACTTTTGAAGAAAGAATTTGATCTATTTTGTGGTTTGAGAACTGAGAGCACCAAGCAGATCATTGAAAGATATTGCAATCTGTTAGTTCAAATGAAGAGAGTGAGCATCAATAAAGATAATGAAGAGTTGATAGAAAAGTTGGCTGATGCATTGCCACATGAAACTTGGGGCACATATCTCATGATGTTGAGAAATAAGAAAGATTTTAGTAATTTGACACTGAACAAGTTCATTGAAAAGCTTGAAGCTCAAGAGATGGAACAAAGGAATATCTCAAGAATGAAAGATTTTGATGGTGAACAAGATATAAGTCTTTATTACAAAGGAGGTGTTAGTGATAAGACAAACATGTCACCAAAGGTTGAAACTGCATTCAATGCTAAGAGTTCGTCTGGAGGTTCATCTAAAGGATCAAGCAGCAAAACAAGTTTTTCTTCATATTCATCATTTGATCCAAATTTTTCAACAACCAAGAATGGCAAGAGATTACAATGCAACATTGTTTTGAATCTTGAAAATGGTGAAAATTTCTTGAAAGAGGTTGCAAATAGTCACATGTCGTTGTTGGGAACTGTATTAGAATCATATGAAAGTTTAGTTGCAGGAAAGATTGGGAATCCAATGTTGATAAAAGAGGATTACGATCAGATTGATGCTGAGGAGATGGAATTGATGGATATAAAGTGGTGTTTGGCGAGTGTTTTGAGAAGAGCCGAAAAGTTTAAACAAATTACAGGAAGAGATGATTTCCGTGATGCAAATGTTTCTACTTTAGGTTTTGATAAGTCTAAAGTTACTTGTTTTCGTTGCAGGGAGAAAGGACACTTCAAGAGAGAGTGCACAAATCGCGAAGCAAGTGGAGCTCAAAATCCGTTCAATAACAATGATTACTATAGGAAAGCAATTTATCATCAAGTTGCTCAACAACAACAAGAACCACAAACTGCACATGCTAGGAAGACAATCGAAGATTCATCAAAGAGAGCTTGTATGGTGAATCAAGATGATAAAAAGCCAACAAAAGAATTCAGTTGGGACAAATATGCTTCAGCTGATAGCAAAGCATGTCTGATAAATCAAGATGATGAAAAATTTGTCACACCCTGGCTTTGCGGAAGCGTGGTTAATTTTGGTGTGACTTCTTAATACCATAGCTTAATCATAACCAAGCTATATGAATTAAAAACATGCAAGATCATCCATTAAGTTTCGAAAACCAAATACAGTACCATTGTTTTAACGGGAACATACCCTAACAACCATAACCTTGTTCAACAGACATTACAAACTTGAAACATAACATAGACATGGTTTAAGGATTGTGTCTTGTCCAGGAAAGAGACACATCCCCTAAACCCCGGATGACCTCGGAAACTAGTGCAGCGGAAAACATGCCATACCGGGCCAGATCTCGTTAATTTCCTGAAATACATGTAAGTTGAAAAATCAACAATAATGTTGAGCGAGTTCATGTGTAAGTGAGTAAATAAACCTTTGTGAGTATAAAATTAATCGTGGTATGTAGCCAATAAGGGGACTTGTGATCACCAATGGTTTGCAAGGCCACTGATATATGTGAAGTGCAAATAGGGAGACTCAAACCTAGCAGATTTCGCCACGGCAATAGTATGTGGACAAAGTCACCCCAAGGTCCGTTTCTAGTTTGGCCTGGGGCTGGGCTCGCTACACCCAGATAGATCTACCGCTCCTGTCCCTCGGTCCCGACATGAGGACTAATGGCCTCATATTGCTCCTACCCACTCACATGATCTGAATAATAAACCTCCTTACGCTACCCATACCGTGTATAAAGTACTCGTAATCATAGTAACATGTATTTCACCCCCGCAGTTAAGAAAACTGAAAACAGTTAGAGAAAAGGGGGACATGAACTCACAGTGAAGCATCTCTACCAAGTATCTCCAAATCAGAAAGCTGTGCGACGACCTACAAGTGCTAATTCTATTAGACGGACGGCCGTGCCTTAGCTTTATAGTTTAAGTTTTTGGGAAATAGTTAGACAACTATTTCGTGTTTACGTTCTGTATATACTTGGTAGTTATTTTCCTTCCCAAGGATGGGGGATACAATACATGTGTGTAAGTTACGTTTTAATAATCGAGTGGTAATATAATTACCGGTGTAACTTATATATTCATGGTGAAAGCGTTCGTATTATTTTGGAATCGTTAACGTTTGTAAATATTATTTTTACTCCTAAAAATAATATTTATGTATTTTCACAAAATAATCATAAACAGTGTTGTGACAATATATATTTATCACGTTAAATTCTGTGAACATCCCACCTCCGAATATTAGTAAATAAAGTCATGGCGAAATTTATATTGCGGAAACATGTCAAAAATAATTCTAACACTTGTAGTGTAAATAGTTCTAAGTGTTAGGTTTTTAGAAAAATTTCGCCAGAGTTTCCTCTGTAACTGGAGGTGGCCACGCTTTCAAGCGTATCATTTTCTTTTACAAAATCAATTTCAACAACTTCCTTATTCAATC
>JARYGA010037965.1:0-38573 GCA_030545235.1 Helianthus tuberosus
GGTCAAATAGTCCAAACACAATTAGGAACCCTCAGGACCAAAGACCTAGTGGAAATCAAAATCAAATTCCATCAACAGGTCTAAGATCCAAGACTCCAGTTAGGAGTAATGGATATTGGATGGATGTTCCAGTAGTTGGTGAATTTGGACGACCCAAGACCATTAAGGCTTGGGTCCCCCAATCTAACTAATTTATTAGTTGGTGTGTGCAGTAGCTGCTAAGGAGGATTATCAACTTATGGTATGTTGATAGTGGCTGCTCCAGGCACATGACGGGGATGCGAGATTGTTAACTGAGTTTGAAGATTATGATGGTGGAAAGGTGAACTTTGCGGGTGCTAAAGGTGGTATAATTACAGGACGAGGAAAAGTGACCAATGGGATGATCACACTGGACAAAGTGAACTACGTTGAGCAGCTTAAACACAATCTGATGAGCATGTCACAAGTCTGCGACAAGGGTCACTCGGTCCATTTTACCAAGAATGAAGCATTAGTGTTGAAACCATGTTTGGTGATTCCGGACGATTGGATAGTGATGAGAGCGCCAAGGAGAAATGAAACTTATGTCATGGACATGGGTGCTAAGTATCCAACTGCTGTGGTGGCGTGTTTACTATCAAAAGCATCTGAAGCTGAATCGATGTTGTGGCACAGACGCATGGCCCATATTCACTATCGAAAAATGAATTACCTTGTTAAAAATGAGCTAGTGAAAGGGGTTCCATTGCAGAGGTTTCAAGTGGAAGATAAATGTCTTCCATGTCAAAAGGGAAAACAACACAAGAAACCTCATAAGTCTAAAACAGTAAATTCCATAGATGCCCCTTATGAATTACTTCACATGGATTTATTCGGTCCAGTGAACGTGAGGAGCATAGGTGGAAAGTACTATTTTCTTGTTGTTGCTGATGATTACTCAAGATATTCATGGGTTTTCTTCTTAGGTACAAAAGATGAGACGGCGGAGATGCTGGTAGATCTTTTTACGAAATTGGAAAACGTCCATGATGCAAGGATCAAGAGGATAAGGAGTGATAATGGCACGGAGTTCAAGAATCGAATTCTGGATCTCTACTGTCTTCGAAAGGGAATTGAACATCAATATTCTGCTCCATATACACCTCAACAAAATGGAGTCGCTGAGAGGAAAAACAGGACGCTGATTGAAGCCGCTAGGACAATGCTTTCAGATTCAAAGCTACCAGTTCTTTTCTGGGGAGAAGCTGTGAATACAGCTTGCTACGTCCTAAAAAATGTTTTGACTGTTAAACATTTTAATAAAACTTGTCATGAATTGATGTTTAACAAGAAACCAAACTTAGAAGGCTTTGAACCATTTGGATTACCCTGCACCATTGTGCGAAATAAAGATAAACAAAAATTCGGTGAGGTGGCTGACGATGGCTACTTTCTAGGTTACGTGCCTGGCACACCGAATAAAAGGGTTTTTAATCTAAAAACTGGTAAAATTGAGGTTGTTTACAATGTTGAAATTACTACATACAAACCTCAACAATCAACGAGTGGTCCACCTATATTATATGATTATGATAGTGTTTTTAAATCATTTAATATTCATGAGTTTCCAAATGCAGATGATTCTCAGTTGATTCAAACAGTGATTGGTGAAGACGATGAGGGCGAGTTCATGCCTAGATTGAATGTTGATATGACAGATGCTCCGGAAACTTCCCAAGGTGTTGCTGATCTTGATTCAAGCGATAGTGAACCTGAACCCAATCAGGGGGAGGATTTCATTAATCCATTTGTGGATCAGAACATTCAAGGGGAGGTTGGATCAAACCTGGGTGATAATTTAGAAGTCGATACTGTTGCTACTACACGAGCAAATAGAGATCATCCAGTTGACATGATACTTGGAGATCCTACTGCAGGTGTTCAGACGAGAAGAAGTATAGCAGCGAATTCTGGTTTATTTGTGTCGATTGAGAAGACTGGGATAGTGAATGAGTGCTTGTACAGTTGCTTTATTTCCCAAGAGGAGCCTAAAAACATTCATATGGCTCTTAAAGACAATTCATGGGTTGAAGCTATGCAAGAGGAATTGGCCCAGTTTGCGAAGTTAAAGGTTTGGGAGTTAGTTGACCTTCCTAAAGGTGAAAGAGAGATTGGCACTAAATGGGTATTTAGGTGCAAGAAAGATGAAAGAGGGATAGTGACGCGAAACAAGGCTCGATTGGTAGTAAAAGGTTTCAATCAGCAAGAAGGAATTGATTACAATGAAGTGTTTGCACCAATGGCAAGGTTGGAAGCAATATGTTTTTTCCTAGCCTTCGCGTCATTCAAGGGCTTCAAAGTTTACCAACTAGACGTGAAGAGTGCATTTCTTTACAGGAAAGTCCAAGAAGTGGCGTATGTCTCACAACCAGATGGGTTCGTTGATCCAGATTATCCAGATCGGGTGTACAAACTTGATAAGGCTTTGTATGGATTACATCAAGCTCCCAGGGCGTGGTACGAGACACTGTCTACACATCTGATCAAGAATGGTTTTGAAAGAGGTCAGATTGACAGTACACTGTTCATCAAGAGGAAGAAGGAAGATTTTCTGCTAGCACAGGTGTACGTGGATGACATCATCTTTGGGTCATCAGATGAGAGCATGTGTAAAGAGTTCAAGCAGGTGATGAAGAGTAAGTTCGAAATGAGCGCTATGGGTGAGCTGTCTTACTTTCTGGGATTACAAGTTGAACAGAAGGAGGATGGGATGTTTATTCATCAAACAAAGTATGTGTATGACATTTTGAGTCGGTTCAAAATGAATGATTGCTCTACTTTCAACACACCCATTTGCGAAAATCACAATCTTGGCCCAGATCATGAAAGTACTGAAGATGTTGATCCAACACAATACAGGGCAATGATTGGTTCTCTAATGTACTTGACTGCTTCAAGACCCGACATCGTGTTTGCCGTATGCTTGTGTGCCAGATATCAGGTAAATCCAAAAGAGTCACACATGAAAGTAGTGAAGCGGATTCTTCATTACTTGAAGGGGAAACCTAAACTTGGGTTGTGGTATCCAGCTGATAGTGATATGAATTTTGTTACTTACACTGACTCAGACTTTGGAGGATGCAAGTCAAACAGAAAGTCTACAACAGGTGGTTGTCAGTTCTTAGGAGGCCGGATTGTGTCTTGGCAATGCAAGAAGCAATCTTGTGTGTCTACCTCTACGTGTGAAGTTGAATATATTGTTGCCGGTAGCTGCTGCTCTCAGGTTCTCTGGATACAACAGCAGATGCGCGATTACGGTTTGGATTTCACTCGTACTCCTATTATGATAGACAATAATGCCACAATTTCTATAACAAATAATCATGTGAAACACAGTCGCACAAAACATATTGACATTCGTCATCATTTTATACGGGATTGTGCTGAAAAGAGACTAATTGAATTACATCGAGTCGACACACTAGATAACCTGGCAGATCTTTATACTAAAGCTTTTGACAGAGCTCGCTTTGAACATTTAGTCGAACTCAACGGGATGAGGAATCCTGAATAACTGGTTTTTCATAAGAATTTTGTAAATAGTTTACTGCTTTTCTTAAAAAATCAAAAATACAAAAAAATTGAGAAATTGAAAAATCAAAAACATAAAAAAATAGAAAATTAAAAATGAGTTATCACTGTGTGAAAAAGAAGAAATGATAGTACATCAGCAAGTTAGACTGTCACACTCAAACTGAATTAAATTGCTTAAGTGTGATAGCAGCTTCATCATATGATGTACCAATAGGCAAAAAGCATGAAATAATCAACTTACCAATGTGATATAAACCTAAACAAACTGAGTATGAGTGGGGAACACATCAGTGGTGTATGGTTTAATGACCTTAAATCTTGCGTTGATAGATTGCCAAAATCTGAGGTTTTGGGTCTTTATACTGTTATTTCATATGGGGATATCAGGGTTGTCCTTCTGCTGCATCCAGATACATGCTGACCTAGGCACAACCAGGATATCTTAAAAGAGCAAAAAATGCTAAATCCCATAAATGAAGAAGCTCTCCTAGAGAGTCATTCAAAAAGTGAAAAAAGCATAAATCGTACCAAAAATTGGTATTTGTCATAGCCCTCGTTAGATATTTTGGTCTCTTTGCTGTACGGAAGTACTGACCTGATCACCAATTATCTAAACGTTGTAAAACAAAACGGATGAATTCAGTATACTCACCTACTACGATGAATCTTTGTGCATACC
Organism: Helianthus tuberosus; assembly: GCA_030545235.1. Classification (NCBI taxonomy): domain Eukaryota; kingdom Viridiplantae; phylum Streptophyta; class Magnoliopsida; order Asterales; family Asteraceae; genus Helianthus; species Helianthus tuberosus. The sequence continues at coordinate 4,235 of JARYGA010037965.1, forward strand.
TTGATCGCTGGGGTATATCCTGAAGTGGGACACACTTGTATATCAGAATAATATTACCTTAACATATCATACGGTAATGGAACTTGAAATGTTCATGCATTTTGTTTAAGTGGACAAACATATTGGTAATCGTTTTGGACTGCTTTTCACGAAAAATTAAATAAAGAATTATCTAATTGTGTGAAAACAGTTTGATTGTGCTGATATGATCTTCTTACCGGTGATTCTCACAAAAATAGAGTGTTTATTGCTTTTGTTATTTATTTGCTTTCAGAAAATATAAAAATCCAAAAATAGTGTCTTTTTCTGTTTAAAATTCTTAATGTACGGAAAGCTGTTATTCTTGGAGGAATTGTCACTGATAGGGGGAGACGGTGTTAGAAAGTGAGTTCAAAATTTTAAATCATGCAGGTTCTTGTGTGTTAGACAAAAGTTTTGCGTGTTGGTGAAAAGTTGAAAATGCTTAATCCGTAATACAGTTTAAATATCTCTTGAATAATAATAATTTATTTAACTTTGTTGAAAAATTCTTATGGTTTCTCGAGATGTTTGTTTTATAGTACACAGATTGAAGCGGTATGTTGCTGAGTAGTTGTTGTAAAGATGAGAGTTTGATTGGATGCATGGTAGAACCTCCTTTCTACATTGCAGACAAAGTTGAAGAGTTTGAAGATTGCTATACATATGCTGAACTGGAGTTTACTCAAACGCTAACGTGTTGAAGATTTGGTGATTGGATGCATCAGCTTAGGGGGAGTCTCTGTTGCTGACAGAAGCTGTTAAAGCTGAAGCTATCCAAAGACCAAAGACGGTGCAAGACTACATGAAGATTACAAGATGACTGAAGACAAAGTTATTTTATGAAGTTATTGTCAAGGGGGAATTTGTTGGTGCATATTTGTGACAACAGCTTAGATTTGGTCTTTGGATATCTTGTAATTAGTTAAACGATAAACAGTTAGCGGGTTTAGCTTTGTATTAGTGGAATAATAGAGTTTGGGCTAAACAAAACCCACATTGGGTCATAGGGGGACGAATTGGGCTTTGCCCATGTAGGAATCCCTAGCCCAAGTAGCAACCTTGTGTTATATAAACAAGGCTTTGCTTTAGGGTTTAGGTTAATCAGCCAAAACAGTTGCTAGAGTGAGAATTCGTGAGAGCATTAGTCTTGGACGAATTTTGTGTGGTTAGGGATCTTGATTGATTGTAATCAGTTGATAGATAATCAATAAAGATCCGGTTTGATTGTGAATTGCTGATTTCTGTTTCTACTCATTCTGTGATATTCTGATCAAGAGGATTCCGCACTCTTGATTAGATTGACAATTCTGTGAAGATCCATACAACAAGAGGACCTACACAGATCGCAATTAGAAATCTTTTCTTCCTTTGACTTCAATCTTGACTTTGACTCTTGACTTCCGAAAAGCGGGTTGTTACAACCGCCTGATAGAGAAGTTGAATTTAGAATTCACCTAATACCAGGAACGGCACCGATTGCCAAAGCGCCATATCGATTAGCACCAACGGAGATGCAGGAACTGAAGAACCAATTGGACGAACTTCTTGACAAAGGTTTTATACAACCAAGTTCATCACCGTGGGGAGCACCGGTGTTGTTTGTTAAGAAAAAAGATGGATCGATGCGTATGTGCATTGATTACCGAGATTTGAACAAAGTCACGATTAAGAATCGGTACCCATTACCGAGAATTGATGATCAGTTCGATCAAATTCAAGGAGCTCGATTCTTTTCTAAGATCGATTTACGCTCAGGATATCATCAACTAAAAGTACAGGAAGAGGACATTCCTAAAACTGCTTTCAGAACGAGATATGGTCATTATGAATTTACCGTCATGACATTTGGTTTAACTAATGCCCCAGCCGCATTTATGGACATGATGAACAGGATATGTAAACCATACCTGGATAAATTCATAATTGTTTTTATAGATGATATTTTAATTTACTCTAAGAGTAAAGAAGAACATGCAGCGCATCTGCATACACTTCTTACATTATTAAGAAAAGAGAAGCTTTATGCTAAATTCTCAAAATGTGAATTTTGGTTACAAGAAGTACAATTCCTTGGACATCTGGTTAATCATGAAGGAATTCATGTGGATCACACAAAGATCGAAGCGATTACCAAGTGGAAAGTCCCTGAATCACCAACAGAAGTACGAAGTTTTCTTGGACTGGCGGGATATTATAGACGGTTTATTCGAGATTTTTCTAGAATAGCCATTCCTTTGACCAAACTGACCTGCAAATCAGTTAAGTTTGAATGGGGACCAAAGCAGGAAGAAGCTTTTAGGATTCTTAAGCAAATGTTAACCAACGCACCCATACTCGCATTACCAGAAGGAACTGAAGACTTTATATTCTATTGTGATGCGTCTAAGCTAGGATATGGATGTGTGCTGATGCAACGTCAAAATGTTATAGCTTACGCCTCTAGACAACTTAAGAAACATGAAGAGAATTATACAACCCATGATCTAGAATTAGGAGCCATAGTTTTTACCCTTAAGATTTGGAGGCACTATTTATATGGAAATAAATTTGTTGTCTTCACCAATCACAAGAGTTTAAGGTACATTTTTGGGCAAAAAGAATTAAATATGAGACAGAGACGCTGGATGGAAGTTCTTAGCGATTATGATTGTGATATCCAGTATCATGCTGGAAAGCTAATGTAGTAGCTGATGCTTTAAGTCAAAAGTATCATGAAAATCCAAAACGAATACGTTCTCTCAGATTAAATCTACAAGTCGATTTAAATGAGCAAATTAGAGAAGTACAGGAATCAGCAATCAAGTACGATGCTAAAAAATTAAAAGGAATGATTAAGGAATTAGAACAAGGAACCGTTGGAATTTGGAAGTTCCATAAGAAAAGGATGTGGATACCTAAACAATAAAAACTACACCATAGAATTCTAGAAGAAGCTCATAAGTCTAAGTATACGATGCATCCCGGAAGTGATAAGATGTATCAAGATCTAAGGAAAAAAATTTGGTGGATAGGAATGAAAAAGGATATAGATAACTATGTAGCTAAATGTCTAACTTGTTCACAAGTTAAAGCTGAGCATCAGAAACCCTCAGGGTTATTGCAACAGCTAGAGATGCCAATATGGGAATTGATAACAATGGACTTTGTTATCAAATTACCCAATACAAGAAAAGGAAATGATACAATCTGGGTGATTGTAGACAGATTAACCAAATCTGCCCATTTCTTACCCATGAAGGAAACTTTCAGTATGGAACATTTAGCTAAGCTATATGTAAATAAATAGTTTCATTACATGGAATTTCTTTGTCTATCGTATCTGATAGAGATGGCCGTTTCACTTCTCATTTTTGGACAAGTTTCCAAAAATCAATGGGAACCAGGTTAAATCTAAGCACAGCTTATCATCCACAGACGGACGGACAAAGCGAAAGGACAATCCAGATGATGGAAGATATGCTTAGAGCCTGTGTAATTGATTTTGGAGGAAAATGAGATGACCATTTACCATTAATAGAATTTTCCTACAATAACATCTATCATACTAGCATTAATGCTGCACCATTTGAGGCACTTTATGGACGAAAGTGCAGAACTCCAGTCTGTTGGGCAGAAATTGGAGAAAAGCAATTATCTAGACCAGAGATAGTACAAGAAACAACAGATAAGATAGTTCAAGTCAAGGAAAGACGAAAAGCAGCACGAGATTGTCAAAAGAGTTATGCAGATAATAGACGAAAACTTTAGAATTTCAAGTAGGAGATAAAGTAATATTAAAAGTTTCTCCATGGAAAGGAATAGTCAGATTCGTTAAGAGAGGAAAGCTAAGCCCCAGGTATGTTGGACCTTTTGAGATTATTAAACGTATAGGACCTGTAGCCTATCAGCTACAACTACCAGAGGAAATGGCAGGAATACATGATGTGTTTCATGTATGTAATCTCAAAAAGTGTTTAGCAAACGGATCGTTAGTGATACCTCTTAAGGACATAGAGGTAAATGAAAAACTTATGTTTATCGAGAAACCCATTCAGATTGAAGATAGAAAGATCAAGAACCTCAAACACAAGAGACTAGTTCTGGTCAAAGTGAAATGGGATTCAAAGAGAGAACCTGAATACACTTGGGAACTTGAATCAGAAATGAAAAGGAAATACCCACACCTGTTCTAGTAGACCTCGAGGACGAGATCTAAAACAAGGTGGGGAGGATATAACGACCCTTCTAGAACCCTTAACTTGACCCTAAACGTTCCTAAATATACCTCGTACACGAGAAACGGACCCGAAATAGCCCTACACTTAGAAAAATCAACAAAAACAAATTTCAGTTGTCGCTCGCGGGCCGCGACCAAGACTCCCTTGGTCTGTCATGGGGTGCGAGGACTTTGGTTTGTTGGACAAGTCATTGTGCCATGTGGCACATGACTCACCAAGCCTACCCCTTGACTCACCGGGCCTACAGCCACCTTTCAGGCTCTCGTGGGCCGCGACAGGCTTAGCCTGGGCCTTCGCGGGGCGCGACAAGGTGTCTGAGCAGGCCTATAAATAGAGAGTTCGAGCTCATTTGACAAACTGTTCATTTCTCGATTTCTCTCTCAACTTCTGAATAGCAATTATAATACCCGGACATAATACCCACTATAAAGCGAAGCTCTGCCTCGTTGTAAGTATTATAACCCTGCTGTTACCCTACACGATTGATTTAGGGCTCCATAACGCATGTTAGGGCTCTGCCTGACTCAGTCGTTGGAGTTCTGTCTCGTGTGTACACCCGATTGATTTAGGATTTCGTAATGCATGTCGGCTCTGCCCGAGTCAGTCATTGGAATTCTGTCTCGAGTTGTACGGTCAATGTGATTTGGGCTATTTTACTAACACATGTGCATTGTTTAATATTAATAGATAATAATCAGGAGAATCACCAGGAAGCCATAGTAGTATCACCCAAGCCAACAATGTAAGTACATTCACTTTTTTCTCAATATTTGAGAGTACGTTTTTATGAGTCAAAATGATTTACCAAAACCTCAAATGTTTTCAAATACAATTACAGTGATTAAGTTTTTGTAAGTCTACAATTGCTGCCAGTATTATGGGGTTTGTATACAGTACTTGATAACCTTCACAATTGGGCACGGGTATCCAATGTGTGATATGACCATAGTCACAGATCCGTCGAGTGACACGTACTGACCGAGTAATTGTGTAGATATAAACATTGTAATCACCCTAAATACTGTAATGTGTAAACAACTGCTGCTTTACCAAAATGGAATGTACTTGCCAGTATTTCTTGCTGATAAAATGTTTTCAAAAACCGTTTCAGGTAACACCCTGTGAAAGCCAAATAGAAGCCAGCTGGAGAGCACTGAAGGCTTGGAAAAGTGGTTATAAAAGTTACCTAAATAAAATGGAGTTTTTATTTTCAATAATTAGGGTCTATCCCTACAAATATATTGGCTAATGAACTTGGGTTTTATCCCAAAGATTTATTATTATAAAATGTTTGGTGGTTTACTCTGATAAAAATATTTCCTAACTACGGTGCTGATGTATTCCACGCTAAATTAATAAACACCGATACCACCCATCTGGATCTCGCGGCGCCCGCTCCCGGGGTAGGGTCGGGGGCTGCGACAGAAATCCTCTGTTGAACTGCATCATCTTGTAACCCCCGTCTCAATTAATCAAGATTTTTAAAATTAAAATACGCATTTTATACTAAAAATGCGACTTTACAAAAACTTTGTCAAGTAACATTCATACATGTTTAAAGTATTCAAAATATAGGGCTAAGTGTTTACATAATTCACTTTTATCAAAACAAAACAAGATTTAACGCGGAAGCTTCATTTGACGTGTGTTCGGTTCATGTTCGTCGGTTGATCTTCACCCATCCTAAGTTCAAACACACCTACATTGTGAATTTATTACAAAAATTAGTATATGAGACCCTAAACCCGTCTAAACGGACCCGAAAGCTCAAAACCATCAAATAAACAAAATCAACATTTTTGTTAGAAATCGACCATAGGCTACGGTTCTCAGACCGTAGCTTACGGTTCACCATATTACTTCAACCAGAACTTCTGGACCGTAGGCTACGGTCCAGGATCGTAGCTTATGGTCTGATCAGCAGATTTTGTTTATTTTCCTTTTTTTAGTACGAAAACCTTCATAACTTTTTATCTGTTTGTCCCGTGATTCTTTTTCCTACGCGTCTGTAATTTAATTCTCCATCTCATGGAGTTAAAATCCGACATTCAAACTAATAAAATTCTAATTTTTTAAGCATTCGGCTTATTATTCAAAATCCACATTTTGACCCGTTTGTATTTAAGACCTCCAAACTTGTTTCTAGTTAATCATAAATCATATACCAAAGTATTTAACTCAAAACCTATATCTTGGATTCATAACTTTTGTGAATTACGCGGCAAACACCCAAGTTACGCGCGTAATTCATTTTGACCCGTTTAGGGGATTTTTGTGCATTAAAGCATCAAATCCGCTCTTCTCTTTTCACAACTCGTGTTCCTATATTTAAATAGCTACTTACATTCCACCACAACTATTTTTGTGATGGATTTACATAAGGACCCCATAATCCCAAATTTTTACCCTTCGTTATTTCATTTTACATGATTGACCTGTTCTTAGGCATTTAACCTACAAAGTATATGCCTACAACTCTTACATGTATCTAAGGGTTACATAATTATAATACAAGTTTCTAAACGGCCTCTAAGGGTCATTTGCCCGATTTACCCATTAAGGGCTTTTTGGTCAATTCTAGTCTCCTATTTTACGACAAAAGACTCTCACCAAATATTTGACCAATATATCACTTTTAACTACAACATAATCATGCGTACCTAACTCGGATCAACATATTGACCCGTTTTAATACCTGGTCTTCACTTATTTGCTATTTAATAGCATCGCTAATTCACGAGCCGTTCATCCTGCGAGCATGAGACTCGACATACACTTATTAGTCACTAATTGACAAATGGTACCAATATTACCATTTGATCCGTTTTACTCTTTTTATTAGTTTAAGCTTACTTAATAAGTAGCCGTTCGAAAACTCATTTTATCTTAGTCTTTTCGTGACTAATTTACCGTTCCACCCCGTTTTACCATTACTATGGTTTTTAACACTTGTTTTTAGTTCCGACCCGTATCATTTCGCGTCGGTAACCATATTTCAAATATTATTTCTATTTTATTTACAACTTATAGAATAGATGCGTATTCTACAAAAAGTGTAAGTTTCACTTACCTTGCAACCGGCTATGCTCTTTTTCCGCGTACTCGCTCCATTTGACATGCTTCTTTCCCAAGCTTCCACCTAGCTTATCGAGCATCAACTATCATCATAATTCGTAAGACGGTTAGTTTAGTCATTATCACATACGACTATTTCATCTTACGAATTCTATGTCGAAACTACTATTCGACTTCATCATTGATAAATTTGACTTTTAAAAGTCAATTCCCCTTAATCATATGAATTGCATATTTGCGTTCAATAACTTATTTAAGCGATCTTATCAACTATCCGGTAGACATTATAATGATGCTACCATTTTAAAATATTTTCTACCTAAGATCATTACGTTTCCTATACTTCAACTAGTTCAAGCGATTATCAAGACTAATTTATTCATGTGCTTTCGCAAGAACTAAGGGTTTCTCATATGCGAGTGAAACCTGTTTCCTCCTATCACTAACATTCATCCGAACACTTAATAAAATCAAGTTTTATCTATCAATTAGTAGATAACATGATCTCGTACACCTAGTTTCATGAACATAGCTACCAAATTTCATCATAACGTTTAAAAACCCATTTCAACCATGTACGAACAAGCACCCAAATCACGTGATACGTTCGAGTTCCTTGTTTCTATTATCAAATATAATGATCTTAAATATGTGTATATCATCATCTTCACAACATAGTCAAAACCCACTTGTCTAAGTGTGGTAAATCATCAATTTATTCAAATCATAGCAATTTCACTTCAAATTTCTACTTAGGGTTTGTTCCTAAGCAATCATACTTTATTAATTCGGCCATAGCCTCTACGATTCATACATAGATCGCACCATGCAAAGTTAACTAATTTTCACAACTTCATGAATGTTAAAATTTCGAAATACCTTACGATCCCCTTGACTAGGTGATCGTTTATATATATTCAAATCCTGATTTGGCCTTCAATTGATCATCCAATTTGAAGATTTTGTTGATTTTAGTGTTAGGCTCCCATGGAGCTTTCTCCTGGTCGATCCTACGCAAACACATGTGTGTGTTTCTTTTTTTTTTTTTTGTTATTTATTTAGTTAACTTTCAAGTTAACCCTTTTGGCCCCTCATGTTTAGTTTTGTTTCGAAAGAAGCTATAATTCGTTATTCATCACTTAATCACATATTATTAACTAGGTTAATTATTCCTAGTTAACTCAATGGGTTCGGGAAGTGATAACCCGTTTTATTTTATGTCCCGTTAATTCAGGCCTTCTATATACTTTGTTTTTCTCGAAGTATTTATCCTCCTTTTAATTAACATCAAATTTGTTTATTTAAATCCTAATATTTACCGGGTTAATTTTTTTACTACTAATGGTATTTTACCCGTTGTCACTATTAACGTGGTTTGATTACCAAACTCGTTTTTGGGGTGTTACAAGTCTAACCCCTTAAAGAGGTTTCGTCCTCGAAACCTTATTTACGTAGCTCATTTATTTAGACTAACCGCACTTAGTTTCGCTTTCAAGGCATTCATTCATTCTTTTCGATCTAATATTTTCATTTATATTGACGCGTGCGTCTTTCATGTGTAAGGCCTCGCGGGCCGTTACCTTCAGCTTATATCCTTTATCTTTATTGACCGAGTTGTCACTCGACCACGTAGTCTCATTCGTCTGTTAACATGTTTATCACGCGCTTGTCTTATATTAACAAGCGCTTTGTATTTGTCATGACATTTTCCTAACTTCGAATAGTTTTATCGGCTAGACTAATTAGTCGCCGTCGCTTCATACCCCGTCATCTGGGTATACTGTTTTGCCATCTCCGGCCTTATGTGTGTTGAAGATTTTCTAAATCCCCTCATATTACTTATGTTTGTTAAAACGTTGCTTTTGACTAAAAACTAAATTTTTAGTTTACGTTTTCTCTGTCTTACGTCTTTTTCTTCATGTCTAGGAATTTCCGTCTAAGTTTTATTCCTAACCGTTATTATTTTACATGGAGAATTGTAACCAGTTTTCCACGCTTTACCCAAGTGAGCCATAGGTTCCTTTACTTAGCCTCGTAGGCTTTTTCTTTAAATTTTCACCTTTTTAAGGTAAGACCCCCAACGGTTTATTTCATTCTATCTGTGACCCAAGGGTCTTTTTGGTCCCGTAGACCTTAACACTACCTCTAATCCGTAGGTTATGACGATCCCATAGATCCTCTTTTATTCGTGTCTTTATTCAATGTACATATATGTACATATATGGTGTCAAGGCACCCTTTGTTATTATTTAGAAATATTTATTTCTGCTTTTGGATTTCATTTGACCTTGACCGTAGTCTAAGGCTACATTTGTTTTCTTTCGAATCATCCTTCCGACTTTATGACTTCTAACGTCATCTACACGTCGGTTTGTCCTACGCTTACCTTTACCCGGTTCTTACCTATACTCCTTTACGACCCATTACCCGGGTTCTTTTATCTTAAAGTTTTTAGCACCCATAGCCCTTTGCATAGGTTTATTAATATTTCATGTTTTCTTTATTCGGTTCGCGCTTACTTACATTAGCAAGCGTTATTCTCTATTTAACTTATTTGACCTGTTCGTATGAAATTTCTTCACTTATGAGTGTCAAACTTCATTCTTTATTCTACCCGCTCAACTTTGAAATGGTTGAACGAAATTTTCAAAATTTATGTTTGCAAAATCTTGTCATCTTTTAGTCATAACACTCAACCCGAGTCTTTTGACTTTCTAGTCCGCGTTCCTGTCTCTTGGTTTATGCAATTGCTCAAAATCCCACCCATCTATCGGGTATCATTACCGAAGTCATCTTCGAAGCAACCATTCCGTTATGGTTTTAGACTTCGTTTTTAACTTATTTAGTCGTCTTAGCGAAATCCATCGCTTTTATTCAACGAGATTCTTATTCCTTATTCATTATGTTTGACATGTTCATGTGAATTTCATTACTTTTGACAGTCAAATTTTATCTTCATGTTTAGCATTCTCATTAGTCGGTCTGTATTTTTAAACTTTAATCTTTGTCCCTACTCTCGGGCTCGTTATTCTAACGTAATACGCTCCCGTCATCCAACTTGCGTTTACGTTTACTATCAAACATCTTACTTGTTCGATTCATTTGGGTATCTTTTTAATTCGTCCCATTCACCCCATCCTTACTACATTGGACATAAATGCGTCCACTATAAGAAGTTCATGGTATCATATGTCACTACTTACTTGGCCAGAGTAAGCGATCAACACATGATACACATGACCTTTTTATAGTTTTCACATCACGCCCCATGTAAGTAACGCCTCAATTTATTTCATATCTCTGATTTCATTTAGTAAAACTTTATTTAATTGAAAAACAACAATCATTAGTTTTACTAGTTTTACATTTGAACATATAAAATGTTTTTCTTTTCTGTCGAACTATTATATAATCACATTCGTTAATGTGATCGCTACTTTTCTCAATAGCATTATATTGAGAGTTTTCCACTTGGATAATTACCCCCCGTCCAAGTTTCCATATGAACTAATCCCATTATTTCTTTGTTATTCATCATGTGAATAACATATGTTTCTATTAAACTTCTCTTAGAAACATCATCCTGAATAGATATCCTATTCAGGTTTTATCAGATATATGCAACCGTCATTTCCTACACGTTTGTTGCATATTGCTACTTGTGCACTTAAATTTAAAAGCGTGCACCTGGTAATGCTTGCCCTAACGGGCTTCTTTTGCCATTAACTTTGTTCGCGATCATCACGCTAATAATGTCCTTAATGAGTATGCTCTGCTTGTCATACCTCGGACCGTTCCACAGTCATATCCACAATTTTTTCAACTCTCGTCATCTTCATATACGAGTGTCCTTCAACAAAACATTTACAAAAGTTAGTAATTTCGACATTAATAAATGCCCGTATTGTAATACAAGGCTTTTTAATGTACGTGTCAACGCACGTGATTTCGTTAACTATACCAATCATTTTCATTGGGGTAACATGTATTACACGATAACCCTAAGTGTTGTTCACAACACTTTAATCATACTAAACCATTAACATACATTTACTTACCGTATTTGCGATCAAGCCTCGAACCGAACACTTTATTCTTTTAACCTTGAGCTCTGATTACCAACTTGTAACACCCATCTCAATTAATCAAGATTTTAAAAATTAAAATACGCATTTTATACTAAAAATGCGACTTTACAAAAACTTTTTCAAGTAACATTCATACATGTTTAAAGCATTCAAAATATAGGGCTAAGTGTTTACATAATTCACTTTTATCAAAACCAAACAAGATTTAACGCGGAAGCTTCATTTGACGTGTGTTCGGTTCATGATCGTCGCTTGATCTTCACCCATCCTAAGTTCAAACACACCTACATTGTGAATTTATTACAAACATTAGTATATGAGACCCTAGAACCCGTCTAAACGGACCCGAAAGCTCAAAACCATCAAATAAACAAAATCAACATTTTTGTTAGAAATCGACCGTAGGCTACGGTTCTCAGACCGTAGCTTACGGTTCACCATATTACTTCAACCAGAACTTCTGGACCATAGGCTATGGTCCAGGACCGTAGCTTATGGTCTGATTAGCAGATTTTGTTTGTTTTTCGTTTTTTAGTATGAAAACCTTCATAACTTTTTATCCGTTTGTCCGAATTACGTTATTATTTTTCCTATGCGCCCGTAATTTAATTCTCCATTGCATGGAGTTAAAATACGACATGGAGTTAAAAATGCCCATCGTGTTTGGCAGAGTTTGTCGCGTCTGCTCCCCTTACACCGCTTTTAAAACCCGACAATGGGATTAGACCTATTGCGGTGGGTACTATATGGAGACGTTTGGTTTCCAAGGTTGCTATGAAGGGTGTCGGTAAAGAAATAACCAAGTACCTTAATGATTTTCAGTTTGGGGTCGGCATGTCGGGTGGCGCTGAGGCCATTTTACACAGCGTCAATAGGGTTCTAAGCGAACATCACACTGATGGGTCTCTTGCAATGCTTACGGTAGATTTTTCTAATGCTTTTAACCAGGTGGATAGATCAGCCTTACTTCGTGAGGTCAGGATGAGGTGCCCTTCTATTTCTTTGTGGGTGGAATTTCTATATGGGCAGCCAGCAAGATTGTATCTTGGAGATGGGCACATTTGGTCTACCACGGGAGTTCAGCAAGGGGACCCATTGGGACCACTTCTTTTCGCTCTTGTTTTGCACCCCCTCGTGCATCAGATTAGAGACAACTGCAAGCTTCTCCTTCATGCTTGGTATCTTGATAATGGGACTGTCATTGGAGGTTCAGAAGAAGTGGCTAGAGTGTTGGACATTATTAGGGTGTCGGGTCCAACATTGGGTCTTGAACTTAATATTAAGAAAACCGAGCTATTTTGGCCTTCTTGTGATGGTAGCAAGTTTCGTGAAGGGTTATTTCCTAAGGACATCGGGAGGCCATTAGTGGGGGTGAAGCTTCTTGGGGGGGGGCTGTTAGTAGAGACGCAAGCTTTATTAGTGGGTTGGCAAAGAAAAGAGCTGCTAAGGCAGTAGATTTGATGCGTCTTCTACCGAAATTAGGTGACCCGCAGAGTGAACTACTCTTGCTTCGATCTTGTATGGGCATTGCCAAACTCTTCTTTGGCTTGAGGACATGCCAACCTATACACATGGAAGATGCAGCATTGTTCTTTGACAAGGATTTGCGTGAGGCGATTGAGGAATTGGTGGTTTGTGGAGGTCCTTTCTTTGGAGACCTCCAGTGGCGACTTGCTTCTTTACCTATTAGGTTTGGAGGTTTGGGGTTGTATTCGGCTGTAGAGGCTTCATCCTACGCTTTTGTGGCCTCGAGGGCCCAATCGTGGGTGCTACAGGACCACATCTTAAGAGACAGTGGCATATGCGGTATGGATTCTGATTATGTTTGTGCTTTGGCTTGTCTTCGTGATACGATTCCAAGCTTTGACTTCAGCGGTTTCACTAATAAGGACACCGCCCCCCTAAAGCCCAACATGCATTGGCGAGTGCTCTTTTTAGTAAAATTATCCATGAAATCGAAGTGCAGTTTAACTTGACCGTTAGACAAAAAGCCGTTTTTGAGTGTCTCCGAGCACCACATGCACAAGATTTTCTTCTTGCTATACCTATAGATGGGTTAGGCCAGCATATGTCGCCAGTGGAGTACCGTACTATCCTTAAATATTGCCTCATGATTCCTTTATTCCCAGTTGATGAGGTATGCCCAGTTTGTCATAAGGCGTGTTTGGATTCTTTTGGTGAGCATGCAGTTCATTGTAGAGAGCTCCTAGGGTTCAAATACCGACATGATTTGGTTAGAGATGTCCTTTTTGACATATTCAGGTGCGCTGGTATTTCTGCTAAGAAAGAGGCACCCGTTAATTTCTTAACAGACCCGTTGGAAGGGAGATCTACCCTTCGACCAGCCGACATTCTGGCCTTTGGATGGGTAGGAGGAAAACAGGCCTGTGTGGATCTAACAGGGGTTTCCCCGCTTGTGGGCTTAGGGATGAGTGCTTTCACAGTGGGTCAGGCTGCTTTAAAGGCTGCTTCGGGTAAAGTGATCAAGCATGAGAAAGCGTGTCTTGACAACCAGCACGTGTTTATCCCATTTGCTTTTGATACTTTTGGGTTTCTGGCGCCAGAGGCTGATGACCTACTTAGTCGAGTTCAAAGGGTCATGCATAGTAATGTTATGACCCCGAGATCTATGGACGTAGTTTTTAAAAGGCTTAGTTTTGCTATTCAAAAAGGGGTAGCGGCGCAGCTTATTGCCCGTTTACCAACTATCTCGATGTAAAGTGTGAAAAAGCTTTTTTTGTTTTTAAAATTTTTTTTTATAAGTATTCGGCTTATTATTCAAAATCCACATTTTAACCCGTTTGTATTTAAGACCTCCAAACTTGTTTCTAGTTAATCATAAATCATATACCAAAGTATTTAACTCAAAACCTCTATCTTGGATTCATAACTTTTGTGAATTACGCGGCAAACACCCAAGTTACGCGCGTAATTCATTTTGACCCGTTTAGGGGATTTTTGTGCATTAAAGCATCAAATTCGCTCTTCTCTTTTCACAACTCGCGTTCCTATATTTAAATAGCTACTTACATTCCACCACAACTATTTTTGTGATGGATTTACATAAGGACCCCATAATCCCAAATTTTTACCCTTCGTTTAGTCATTTTACACGATTGACCCGTTCTTAGGCACTTAACCTACAAAGTATATGCCTACAACTCTTACATGTATCTAAGGGTTACATAATTATAATACAAGTTTCTAAACGGCCTCTAAGGGTCGTTTGCCTGATTTACCCAATAAGGGCTTTTTGGTCAATTCTAGTCTCCTATTTTATGACGAAAGACTCTCACCAAATATTTGACCAATATAGCACTTTTAACTACAACATAATCATGCGTACCTGAATCGGATCAACATATTGACCCGTTTTAATACCTGGTCTTCACTTATTTGCTATTTCATAGCATCGCTAATTCACGAGCCGTTCATCCTGCGAGCATGAGACTCAACATACACTTATTAGTCGCTAATTGTTAAATGGTATCAATATTACCATTTGATCCATTTTACTCTTTTTATTAGTTTTAGCTTACTTAATATGTAGCCGTTCGAAAACTCATTTTATCTTAGTCTTTTCGTGACTAATTTACCGTTCCACCCCGTTTTACCATTACTATGGTTTTTAACACTTGTTTTTAGTTCCGACCCGTATCATTTCGCGTCGGTAACCATATTTCGAATAGTATTTCTATTGTATTTACAACTTATAGAATAGATGCGTATTCTACAAAAAGGTGTAAGTTTCACTTACCTTGCATCCGGCAATGCTCTTTTTCCGTGTACTCGCTCCATTTGACCCGCTTCTTTCCCAAGCTTCCATCTAGCTTGTCGAGCGTCAACTATCATCATAATTTGTAAGACGGTTAGTTTAGTCATTATCACATACGACCAGTGTTGCAAAAGTCGGATTCCTCGGCCGAGTACTCGGTCCTCGGACCTCCACCTTGGCGACTTCTTCCTAGGCGGTCGCAACTAGTCGGCCTCGGGAGTACTCGGTCCTAGTCGGCGACTACTCGGCCTAGTCGGCGCCTAGTCGGAGCCTAGTCGGCCTAGTCGGTCTAGGCGGTCAACGTGGTTTGTTGACTTTAATCGGTCAAACTCGGTCAAAATCGGCCTACTCGGCCTTGTACTCGGACTACTCGGCCTTGTACTCGGACTACTCGGCCTTGTACTCAGACTAGTCGGACTTGTATTCAGAATATTTGAACTTTAAACATTTTTCATTTTAAATTATACCCAGTTGACATGAATTATGCTTATTTTAACACATAAATAATATATAACAATTAATTTTCTTGATATTTACCATGTCCGAGTACTCTCCGAGTACACCCCGAGTACTCCGAGTACACCCAACTCCCTCGTTGGCCGACTAGGTTCCGCCTAGCGACTTCTGCAACACTGCATACGACTATTCCATCTTACGAATTCTATGTCGAAACTACTATTCGACTTCATCATTGATAAATTTGACTTTTAAAAGTCAATTACCCATAATCGTATGAATTGCATATTTGCGTTCAATAACTTATTTATGCGATCTTATCAACTATCCGGTAGACATTATAATGATGCTACCGTTTTAAAATATTTTCTACCTAAGATCATTACGTTTCCTATACTTCAACTAGTTTAAGTGATTATCAAGACTAATTTATTCATGTACTTTCGCAAGAACTAAGGGTTTCTCATATGCGAGTGAAACCCATTTCCTCCTATCACTAGCATTCATCCGAACACTTAATAAAATCAAGTTTTATCTATCAATTAGTAGATAACATGATCTCATACACCTAGTTTCATGAACATAGCTACCAAATTTCATCATAATGTTTAAAAACCCATTTCAACCATGTACGAACAAGCACCCAAATTGCGTGATACGTTCGAGTGCCTTGTTTCTATTATCAAATATGATGATCTTAAACATGTGTATATCATCATCTTCACAACATAGTCAAAACCCACTTGTCTAAGTGTGGTAAAAATTATCAATTTATTCAAATCATAGCAATTTCACTTCAAATTTCTACTTAGGGTTTGTTCCTAAGCAATCATACTTCATTAATTCGGCCATAGGCTCTACGATTCATACATAGATCGCACCATGCAAAGTTAACTAATTTTCACAACTTCATGAATGTTAAAATTTCGACATACCTTACGATCCCCTTGACTAGGTGATCGTTTATATATATTCAAATCCTGATTTGGCTTTCGATTGATCCTCCAATTTGAAGATTTTGTTGATTTTAGGGTTAGGCTCCCATGGAGCTTTCTCCTGGTCGATCCTACGCACACACATGTGTGTGTTTCTTTTTTTTTTGTTTTTTTATTTATTTAGTTAACTTTCAAGTTAACCCTTTTGGCCCCTCATGTTTAGTTTTGTTTCGAAAGAAGCTATAATTCGTTATTCATCACTTAATCACATATTATTAACTAGGTTAATTATTCCTAGTTAACTCAATGGGTTCGGGAAGTGATAACCCGTTTTATTTTATGTTCCGTTAATTCGGGCCTTCTATATACTTTGTTTTTCTCGAAGTATTTATCCTCCTTTTAACTAACATCAAGTTTATTTATTTAAATCCTAATATTTACCGGGTTAATTTTTTTACCACTAACGGTATTTTATCCGTTGTCACTATTAATGTGGTTTGATTACCAAACCCATTTTTGGGGTGTTACACGTCTGTTAAGCCATAGCAAATGTTAGCTTCAACATACTTTTGTATTCATCAGCTGAGGTTGTCTTTGGCAGACCTTTGGTTCAACAGTTTTTGTGTTTATCAGTAGAGGATGTTTGGTTCAACAGACTTTGCTTCACAGATGTTGTCTTCAAGAGAGCTTTGGGTTTGGCAGACTTTAGCGAAATAGATGTTGAGTGTATCCTTTTAGTTTCAGATGTTTAAAGACTGCATCATCTGCTAAGTAACATCAGATGTTAGCTTCATGATACTTTTGTATTCATATTCAGCAGCAGAGGTTCTCTTTTGGTAGACCTTTGCTACAACAGTCTTTGTGTTTATCAGTAGAGGTTGTTTGGAATAACAAACTTTACTTCAACAGATTTTGTGTTCAATAGAGCTTTGGGTTTGGCAGACTATATCTAAATAGATGTTGAGTGTATTGTGACATATGTGCTTGTAATCGTTGTAAACAGTTCAGTTATCAATGAAATAAAGTTATTTGATCCCAATGTTTGTTTGTTTATGTTTGACATTTTTCATGTTTTGACTTTTATTCAATTTCAAACTCTATATCGCTTTCTGGAGAGTTATACGCAAACTGGTGCGTAAACGTAGTCAGATTAACGCGAAAAATACTCCAGAACATCAACATATTCTTAACATACCTTAAATAACCTTTACATAACTTAGAATTAAGTTTTGAAGGCTTTGGTATGGCAAAATCAAGTCTATTCGCTTACAGGGACTAAATTCGACAAACTGCGAAAGTATGCCGATTTAAACTGTAACGAACATTCCGGAACTTGATCATAAGTTAAACACACCCTAAATATCCTTTACATAGCTTAGAAATAGGCTTTGAGGGGTTCGGTGTGCTAAAATAAACTTTATGCTCATTCAGGGACTAAAAGCGTCAAAAAGGCAATAAGTTTGCATTTTCGCGCATAACTTACGTTCTGAATATATCCGGACATCCAAATATTTATGTAAGCATTAAAATATTTTATTTTAGTGTTTGGCATAAGAAAAATCCATTCGTCGCGCAATTTGGTTCGTTTTTCGCGCTTGTGCGCATTCCGTCGTAATTAACCGAACAACGCAATCGTACGGCCAAACGAACTGACATTCGACATATTTTTGAGCATTTTTCATGTTCCCTATGCTTTAACATCCTTAGGGAGCTTAAAAATGGGTTTGACGGGTGTTACAAGTGCCAAAACACGACGATACGCGCACAGGGGCCTGTTCTGCCAAATTTCAAAGTTGGCTGACCTGCAGGGTCCTTACGGACCGTATGCACATCCTCTTGCGGTCCGTAAAGCATCCCCAGATCAGCAGAATGTTTTTTCCAGCTATTTCCAGCTTGATCCCACCTTTGCACATGGTTTTGAGCAATTCTATGGGCTCCCTTGGTTTTGTAAATCTGTGGGCACGAGGTGTATGGCTGAGATTGAAGCTCGGTTTTCAAGAAATGATCCTAACGGTTCTACGAAAACTATAAATACCCCTCCATAGTTCACTTGCAACCCACAATTTGATCTGAGTTTTTCTCTAAGTGGTTGTGTTTATACACTTCCTACCTGAGATTACATGGAATCAAATACTTGCGGGGACCCTCTGTAAGTATTCCTTCGTTCTTTTCATTCGTTTTAGAGTTAAAGTCAAACTGCGTTTGACTTTCTGCATTGACCAGTTTATGGTCAATGCGAAGTTCTTTTGAACTTCATAATGTGAGCGTAATCACGATGGTTATAGTCCCTAGCGACTATACCTACTGATTACCACGTTATCTAGGCTCAGTGACGAGTCGTAGTTTCGGCCAAAATGCGTATTCTCTCGTATTTTGTAACCAAACTACTATTGGGTATCAAAACCGTTTGTTTTGATTCCAAAACCTGTTTTCTAACTTAACTAAACATGTTTTAGCATGTTTAGCTTGTCACTTTTAGATTTGTGCTTATGTAGAGTCGTAAGTCAAGCGGACTAAACACCCGCTTAGACTTTCGAACTCGACCCGTTTGGTCGATCATTAGGATCCGACCAAACACATTAGGTGACCATAGTTGGATAGGGGCCTGTTCTGCCAAATTTCAAAGTTGGCTGACCTGCAGGGTCCTTACGGACCGTATGCACATCCTCTTGCGGTCAGTAAAGCATCCCCAGATCAGCAGAATGTTGTTTCCAGCTATTTCCAGCTTGATCCCACCTTTGCACATGGTTTTGAGCAATTCTATGGGCTCCCTTGGTTTTGTAAATCTGTGGGCACGAGGTGTATGGCTGAAATTGAAGCTCGGTTTTCAAGAAACGATCCTAACGGTTCAACGAAAACTATAAATACCCCTCTATAGTTCACTTGCAACCCACAATTTGATCTGAGTTTTTATCTAAGTGGTTGTGTTTATACACTTCCTACTTGAGATTACATGGAATCAAATACTTGCGGGGACCCTCTGTAAGTATTCCTTCGTTCTTTTCATTCGTTTTAGCGTTAAAGTCAAACTGCGTTTGACTTTCTGCATTGACCAGTTTATGGTCAATGCGAAGTTCTTTTGAACTTCATAACGTGAGCGTAATCACGTAGTTTCGGCCAAAATGCGTATTCTCGCGTATTTTGTAACCAAACTACTATTGGGTATCAAAACCGTTTGTTTTGATACAAAAATCTGTTTTCTAACTTAACTAAACATGTTTTAGCATGTTTAGCTTGTCACTTTTAGATTTGTGCTTATGTAGAGTCGTAAGTCAAGCGGACTAAACACCCGCTTAGACTTTCGAACTCGACCCGTTTGGTCGATCATTAGGATCCGACCAAACACATTAGGTGACCATAGTTGTGTAGGGAATAACCTTCTGAGGTTATACCTTATGGTCACATCGTTTGAGTAGTTGTATGATAGGTAGTATTTATGCCTTAGGAAAAATTACCAAAATGCCCTTTTCGCACCAAAATTCATTTTAAGCCTATGTAACATAACTTTTGACATCTAAACTGATTTAGTAACAATATTAGACATGTTAAGGCATATATTACTTGTCATAGGACTAGTTAGGCGTTCCGAACGCGTTTTACGCAGACGACGCGTTAAAGTAGCATAAGCTACCTAAACGGGTCGTAACGGGTCAAAAGCACTTAGGATAAGTTTCGTTTTAGTATGTAGGCTTTGTTAAACCATATTACATGAGTTCCTACACTCATTTGGTCTACGGACCCTAATACTATCCGATCCTCCGATTTAGGTCCATTTATTAACAGTAGTTACTTATATTAGGTGCCGTTTGATTCCGTGATCTTCTAGCTTTTCTTGGTGGTTATCTTAGGACTTCTGAGCAATCTCAAGTGAGTACATAGACCCCTCTTTTACTGTTTTCCAAACGTTTTGGCGTGAAACACATGTGCCTACTTGTTACTTTCGTGCTTTCCATGTTTTCATATCATATACTTGTTATGTTCATTAGTACACTATTAGTACATAATTTCATTTTGTTTTGCTATGTATGTTTACTTAGCATATTTAGCACATTGTTTTACATTACATCTTCTTTTGCTATGAATGTTTACTTGGCATGATAGCACATTGTTTTACACTTCATTTTCTGCTTTGTATGTTAACTTAGCATACTTAGTACATTGTATTTACATGACTTTTTCTGCTTTGTATGTTAACTTAGCATATTTAGCACATTGATTTACATGAATTTTCTGCTTTGTATGTTAACTTAGCATACTTAGTACATTACTTTCATCACATGTTTGTTTTTGGTATGACATTTGGTTTGTACAACGGGACTAAACTACATTCATTAACATTAGCTACGCTGCTCGGTAGTAAGTAATGGTACCATAGGACTTGACAAATCCCATTCCTGACATCCTAGGTTTGTTTGGGTGTAAGGAATGACTGAATCCGAAAACATTTTACTTTGATAATCTTTACTCTAAGGTTATCCTGCTGTCTCAAGGCTTGAATGTATGCGTTAACTTACCACATAAATGTTTGTATCAGTAAAGCATGTATTTGTTTAGTTATTTTACAAAACATAACTTTTGATTTATTCAAAATACTTTGTTTTGTACATTTTTACTTGTGGTTTAAGTAGTCTCATTTTACTTACCATACATAACTTTTGCTTACACATTACATGGTTTATATTCAACTTGGGTTATACTATGACATTTGACTATTGGATTAAACATGGATATTTTACAATGTTGGTTGGTTTGAGTGTCTTAAATAATGAGACGTGTGCAATATGGTACAAGCATGGTGGATACGCCGCTGGTACTTCCTATATATAAGTGCTTGCATGATATTACATATCGTAGCGTCATTTAAACCACTTCAGTTTAGGCATATTACATTTACAACACATTTTCACTTAAACATTGTTTTACAAATAACTTGGTTTATACAAACTCTTTTTTACTTGGTTATTCTTTTAACTATACATTATTCTTTTATATATACATATCATATGTTTTCGCTATCGTTTTTCAAATGATTAATAAAACAAAACAAATAACATGGTTCATGACTGAATTTTTATTAAACATTTCTTCAAACATAAGTCATGAATCCTATTTTTCATAAAATCTATGTATCTCACAGGCATTTTTATGCTGACGTACCTATTTTCACATGTGTTTTCAGGAGCTGCTGCTTAGGATGTTCGTGACACACTAGGGCGGACCTGTGCCTTAGAGACTTAAAATAAAGATAGAACTAGTTTAAATTATGTGATGTACTCTTTGGTTCTTGTTTAAGACAATGTAACTCTTTGTTTTATCAATAAAACATAACTTTTAAATGCCATGGTTGTGGAACAATAATTCTGTTACAACACTCCCCGACGTTTTCGCCACGATTTGATGTTTTACGTGGTCGGGGTGTGACAGAAGAGTTGGTATCAGAGCCAATGGTTATAGGGAATTAGGTTATTATTAATGCTTTGACCTAGACTATAACCTTTCTAGGACCCCAACACAAGTTGTCTTGTGTTTAGAACTTAAAATATGCACTTCACCTATCCTTAGGTGATCACCAAAACAAGAACCCAAATTTTTCCGAAACAATTTTCGAAAATCAATCATCTGTTTTTAAATGATTTATTATATGATTTTGAACTCTTTGATTTTTAAAATGATTTTGAAATTCTAAATCATCCATTTTTGAATGATTCTTTTGGCCTTGTGCCTTCCAAGTTTTCAAAATCTCATCAAAGTTTTGGGTTCTAAATAATGTGAACACGTGCAAACTGGAAGAGTAAATGCCTGTACCCTGGGTTTTCTGTCTAAGGCTAGAGTGTTATTACAAATCCACATAATCGGACCAGTCACTCTTACCTGGGAACTCTTGGGGTGAGTGTTCACTTATAGGCGAGCATGTCTTTGCGAATCATTATTTTTTACCCATTTACTTTGATTAGTCACTGTGTGTCGTTTGTTTGCTTTGTGATACGGACGAATGACCACCATCCTTGCTTTTGTCGATTTTTGTTTCATCTCATTCTTTTCATCTAATCATCTCACTCGTTCCTTTCATGTTTCCTCTTTTAGAATGCCTCCTCGACGCGAAAATCCGCTACCTAATGCCGAACTGGCAGAAATCATCGCGCAGCAAATGGCTGCTACGTTCCCAAATCTTATTGCTCAATTTAACCAAGCCAACAACAACAATAATGCTCCATGCAATTTCAAGAGTTTTAACTCGGCTAAACAACTCAAGTTTAGTGGTTCTGAGGGAGCAACTGGGCTTCTTCAATAGTTCAAGAGCATTGAGAATACTTTCCGTCACGTTCAGTGTCCTGATAATCGCAAAGTCGAGTTTGCTTCCAGTGTGTTTCAGAAGAGGGCTCTCACATGATGGAACGGGGTTATGAGAGACTGTGGTGCTGAGGTTGCTTTGGCACAAACATGGGCTGAACTTAGGACTCTTATGATGAGGGAGTTTTGTCCTCGTCATGAGCTGCGAGCTCTAGAAAGGGAGTTTGATGATCTGAAACAGGATAGTGGCGAGCACCGGGCGTATACTGATAGGTATGAGGAGTTGAGTTTATTATGCCCAACAATGGTTACCCCACTCGAGAAGGCTGTCGAGAGGTATATCGATGGCCTACCTGACTCCATACAAGACATCGTTACTGGTAGTAACCCTACCACAGTTCGTCAGGCCATCGAGCTATCTGTGACATTGACTGAGTCGCAGGTTCGGAAGGGTAAGCTGCATAGAAAGGGTGACAAGGGTAAGAAGCAGGCGTCTGACAAAGAGGATAGCAAGAAAGGTAAAAACAAGAAGGGTAAGGATTCTGGTTCCTCGAAGGGTTCTAGGAAGCGTAAGGCTTCCCAAAATTTCGCCGTTACTGCACAAGCTGCACCAAATCAGCCTGCGCAACCACTTGCCAAGAAACCTTATCTTGGCAATGCACCTTTGTGCAACAGGTGTAACGGTCATCATCAACCGCACCTCCAGTGTCGTCATTGCACTAACTGTGGAAGATCTGGTCATCTGGCTGATACATGCCGCATTCCTGCCAATCAGAATCGGGCAGTTCAGAACCCGGCTCAACAAGTTGCTCAGCCTCTTGCTCAGCAACAAGGTCAAGCTGCACGACCTCACTACCCACCAGGTTCTTGTTATAACTGTGGGGATCTGACCCACTACCGTAATCAATATCCAAGATTGGTGAATGCGAATCCAGCTAAGGCTCAGGCTCGAGGTCGAGTCTTCAACATGAATGCACAAGAGGCGCAAACAGACAATGAAGTGGTTAACGGTACGTTCTTTGTTAATAATCAACCCGCATCTGTTCTTTTTTATTCTGGTGCTGATAAGAGTTTTGTGTCATTATCTTTTGAGCCATTGCTTCACGTGTCTAGAACGAAACTAGGTAAGCCTTTAACAGTAGAAGTTGCTAGTGGTGATCCTGTTGTTCTTGATTCTGTTCTTCGCAACTGCCAATTGAATCTTAACAACCATCTTTTTCCCATCGACCTCACGCCAATGCAACTTGGGAGCTTCGACGTTATAGTGGGTATGGATTGGTTAGCCAAGCATCACGCAGAGGTAGTTTGTTTCGAGAAGATCGTTCTTGTTCCACTTTCGACAGGTGAGATCCTACAGGTTCGTGGTGAGAAACCTGCTAGTAGTCTCAAGCTCATGTCTTGTTTTCAAGCTCGAAAGTATCTGCGAAAGAACTATGTGGCCTTCTTGGCGCATGTTGTAGCAGATAAAGGCAAAGGTAAGTCTATTCAAGATATCCCTGTCGTTCGGGATTATCCGGAGCTATTTCCTGAGGAGTTACCTGGATTACCCCCAGCGTGCCAAGTCGAGTTCCGTATTGATCTTGTACCTGGTGCAAATCCTATTGTCAGATCTCCATATCGTCTTGCACCGTCTGAGATGCAAGAATTGTCTAAACAGCTTCAGGAACTTTCAGATAAAGGTTTTATTCGTCCTAGTTTTTCACCTTGGGGTGCTCCCGTTCTTTTTGTCAAGAAGAAGGATGCATCTTTCAGAATGTGCATCGATTACCGTGAGCTTAACAAGCTTACCATCAAGAATCGATATCCCCTACCTCGCATTGATGATCTCTTTGATCAGTTACAGTGTGCTTCTTATTTTTCGAAGATTGATCTACGTTCTGGGTATCATCAACTTCGTGTGCATGAAGAAGATATTCCTAAGACAGCGTTCCGCACTCGTTATGGGCATTATGAGTTCACAGTTATGCCATTCGGTTTGACTAATGCTCCTGCTGTTTTTATGGACTTGATGAATAGGGTCTGCAAGCCTTATCTAGATAAGTTCATCATCGTTTTTATTGATGACATTTTGATATATTCTAAGACGCAAGCTGGTCACGAGCAACATCTTCGTCTTACTCTGGAACTCCTAAAGAAAGAGCAACTTTTCGCCAAATTCTCCAAGTGCGAATTTTGGCTTAAAGAAGTTCAATTTTTGGGACATATTGTCAACGAACAAGGTATCCATGTAGATCCTTCCAAGATCAGTGCGATTAAGGATTGGGATACACCTACTACTCCTACTGAAGTTCGTTCTTTTCTTGGTCTCGCGGGTTATTACCGCCGCTTCATTGAAAATTTCTCGAAGATTGCAGTTCCCTTAACTGCTCTAACTCAGAAGAATAAACCCTTTGAATGGGGTACTAAACAAGAAGAAGCGTTTCAGACCTTGAAGCAGATGCTTTGTGATGCGCCTATCCTATCTTTGCCCGAAGGCAATGATGATTTCGTTGTTTATTGCGATGCATCTAAATTGGGTCTTGGTTGTGTTCTGATGCAAAGGAACAAAGTCATAGCCTACGCATCAAGGCAATTAAAGGTGCATGAGAAAAACTACACCACTCATGATCTTGAATTGGGTGCAGTTGTCTTCGCTCTTAAGATCTGGAGACACTATTTGTATGGTACAAAATGTGTGGTTTTCACTGACCATAAAAGTCTTCAGCATATCTTTAATCAGAAAGAACTCAAC
Source organism: Helianthus tuberosus (assembly GCA_030545235.1). Lineage (NCBI taxonomy): Eukaryota > Viridiplantae > Streptophyta > Magnoliopsida > Asterales > Asteraceae > Helianthus > Helianthus tuberosus. Next base: position 29,824 of record JARYGA010037965.1, read on the forward strand.
ATGAGGCAACGACGTTGGATTGAGCTTCTAAACGACTATGACTGCGAAATTCGCTACCATCCTGGTAAGGCGAATGTTGTGGCTGACGCTTTGAGTCGTAAAGAACGTGTCAAGCTTCATTGTGTTCGTGTTCAATCTGATATTCAAGCCCGCATTTCTCAGGCTCAACATGCTTGTGTTTCACAAGACTTGATGGGTAAGGAATTACCCTATCACATTAAGCCTGATCTTGAACTGAAGGACGATGGATTGTATTATTTCATGGACCATTTGTGGGTCCCAAGCCTAGATGATCTCCGCACTTTGCTTATGGATGAAGCTCATAAGTCTCGTTATTCTATTCATCCTGGCTCAGATAAGATGTATAAGGATCTTCGTACTCAGTATTGGTGGCCTGGTATGAAGAAAGATATCGCCTTGTATGTTTCAAAATGCCTTACTTGTCTTAAGGTCAAGGCTGAACACCAACATCCTTCTGGTCTTTTGGAGCAACCAGAGATTCCAGTTTGGAAATGGGAAAACATTACCATGGATCTCATTACCAAACTTCCGCGCACTAAGAAAGGTCATGATGCCATCTGGGTAGTTGTTGATCGTCTTACAAAATCAGCGCATTTCCTGCCGATCCGTGAGGATCTATCAGCTGACAAGCTTGCTAAAATCTATGTGGATGAAATCGTAACTCGACATGGTGTTCCTTTGAACATTATTTCTGATAGAGATGCTCGTTTCTCTTCTCATTTTTGGAGAACCATGCAAACTGCTATAGGGACCCAACTTAATCTGAGCACTGCTTATCATCCGCAATCTGATGGTCAATCTAAAAGAACAATCCAGACTCTGGAGGATATGCTTAGAGCTTGTGTGATCGATTTTGGTGGTAGTTGGGATTCACATCTTCCATTGATTGAATTCTCCTACAATAACAGTTATCACTCCAGCATCAACATGGCTCCTTTCGAGGCTCTCTACGATCAAAGATGTCGTTCACCAGTCTACTGGAATGAGATCGGTGAGGCTCAACTTACTGGACCTGACCTCGTTCTAGAGACAAATGATAAGGTTAAGAAAGTTCGTGATAACCTACAGGCAGCTCGAAGCCGTCAAAAGAGTTACGCGGACCAACGACGCAAGCCCTTGGAATTTCAAGTCGGTGATCGTGTATTACTTAAGGTCTCACCTTGGAAAGGTGTGATCAGATTTGGAAAGACAGGAAAACTTGCACCTAGATATGTTGGACCATTCAGAATCGTCGAAAGAATCGGTAAGGTAGCCTACAGACTTGAATTACCTCCTGAACTTGGAAATGTTCATCCAACCTTCCACGTGTCCAATCTCAAGAAGTGTTTAGCTGATGAGAACCTCCACATACCACTTGACGAAATTCGTGTGGATAAAACACTACATTTTATTGAGAAACCTGTGGAAATCATGGACCGAATAGTCAAATGGCTTAAACGCAAGTGCATTCCTTTGGTTAAAGTTCGCTGGGAATATAAGTGTGGACCTGAGTTTACTTGGGAACGTGAAGATCAAATGAAGGCGAAGTATCCGCATCTTTTCTCACGAGTTTCCTCTAAACAAATTTCGGGACGAAATTTCCACAAGTAGGGGAGACTGTGACATCTGTGCTTGTAATCATTGTAAACAGTTCAGTTATCAATGAAATAAAGTTATTTGATCCCAATTTTTGTTTGTTTATGTTTGACATTTTTCATGTTTTGACTTTTATTCAATTTCAAACTCTATATCGCTTTCTAGAGAGTTATACGCAAACTGGTGCATAAACATAGTCAGATTAACGCGACAAATACTCCAGAACATCAACATATTCTTAACATACCTTAAATAACCTTTACATAACTTAGAATTAAGTTTTGAAGGCTTTGGTATGGCAAAATCAAGTCTATTCGCTTACAGGGACTAAATTCAACAAACTGCGAAAGTATGCCGATTTAAACTGTAACGGACATTCCGGAACTTGATCATAAGTTAAACACACCCTAAATATCCTTTACATAGCTTAAAAATAGGCTTTGAGGGGTTCGGTGTGCTAAAATAAACTTTATGCTCATTCAGGGACTAAAAGCGTCAAAAAGTGCATAAGTTTGCATTTTCGCGCATAACTTACGTTCTGAATATATCCGGACATTCAAAAATTTATGTAAGCATTAAAATATTTTATTTTAGTGTTTGGCATAAGAAAAATCCATTCGTCGCGCAATTTGGTTCGTTTTTCGCGCTTGTGCGCATTTCGTCGTAATTAACCGAACAACGCAATCGTACGGCCAAACGAACTGACATCCGACATATTTTTGAGCATGTTTCATGTTCCCTATGCTTTAACATCCTTAGGGAGCGTAAAAATGGGTTTGATGGGTGTTAGAAGTGCCAAAACACGACGATACGCGCACAGGGGCCTGTTCTGCCAAATTTCAAAGTTGGCTGACCTGCAGGGTCCTTACGGACCGTATGCACATCCTCTTGCGGTCCGTAAAGCATCCCCAGATCAGCAGAATGTTTTTTCCAGCTATTTCCAGCTTGATCCCACCTTTGCACATGGTTTTGAGCAATTCTATGGGCTCCCTTGGTTTTGTAAATCTGTGGGCACGAGGTGTATGGCTGAGATTGAAGCTCGGTTTTCAAGAAACGATCCTAACGGTTCTACGAAAACTATAAATACCCCTCCATAGTTCACTTGCAACCCACAATTTGATCTGAGTTTTTCTCTAAGTGGTTGTGTTTATACACTTCCTACCTGAGATTACATGGAATCAAATACTTGCGGGGACCCTCTGTAAGTATTCCTTCGTTCTTTTCATTCGTTTTAGAGTTAAAGTCAAACTGCGTTTGACTTTCTGCATTGACCAGTTTATGGTCAATGCGAAGTTCTTTTGAACTTCATAACGTGAGCGTAATCACGATGGTTATAGTCCCTAGCGACTATACCTACTGATTACCACGTTATCTAGGCTCAGTGACGAGTCGTAGTTTCGGCCAAAATGCGTATTCTCTCGTATTTTGTAACCAAACTACTATTGGGTATCAAAACCGTTTGTTTTGATTCCAAAATCTGTTTTCTAACTTAACTAAACATGTTTTAGCATGTTTAGCTTGTCACTTTTAGATTTGTGCTTATGTAGAGTCGTAAGTCAAGCGGACTAAACACCCGCTTAGACTTTCGAACTCGACCCGTTTGGTCGATCATTAGGATCCGACCAAACACATTAGGTGACCATAGTTGTATAGGGAATAACCTTCCGAGGTTATACCTTATGGTCACATCGTTTGAGTAGTTGTATGATAGGTAGTATTTATGCCTTAGGAAAAATTACCAAAATGCCCTTTTCGCACCAAAATTCATTTTAAGCCTATGTAACATAACTTTGACATCTAAACTGATTTAGTAACAATATTAGACATCTTAAGGCATATATTACTTATCGTAGGACTAGTTAGGCGTTCCGAACGCGTTTTACGCGAACGACGCGTTAAAGTAGCATAAGCTACCTAAACGGGTCGTAACGGGTCAAAAGCACTTAGGATAAGTTAAGTTTTAGTATGTAGGCTTTGTTAAACCATATTACATGAGTTCCTACACTCATTTGGTTTACGAACCCTAATACTATCTGATCCTCCGATTTAGGTACGTTTATTAACAGTAGTTACCTATATTATGTGCCGTTTGATTCCGTGATCTTCTAGCTTTGCTTGGTGGTTATCTTAGGACTTCTGAGCAATCTCAAGTGAGTACATAGACCCCTCTTTTACTGTTTTCCAAACGTTTTGGGGTGAAACATATGTGCCTACTTGTTACTTCCGTGCTTTCCATGTTTTCATATCATATACTTGTTATGTTCATTAGTACACTATTAGTACATAATTTTATTTTGTTTTGCTATGTATGTTTACTTAGCATATTTAGCACATTGTTTTACATTACATCTTCTTTTGCTATGAATGTTTACTTGGCATGATAGCACATTGTTTTACACTACATTTTCTTCTTTGTATGTTAATTTAGCATACTTAGTACATTGTATTTACATGACTTTTTCTGCTTTGTATGTTAACTTAGCATATTTAGCACATTGATTTACATGACTTTTCTACTTTGTATGTTAACTTAGCATACTTAGTACATTACTTTCATCACATGTTTGTTTTTGGTATGACATTTGGTTTGTACAACGGGACTAAACTACATTCATTAACATTAGCTACGCCGCTCGGTAGTAAGTAATGGTACCATAGGACTTGACAAATCCCATTACTGACATCCTAGGTTTGTTTGGGTGTAAGGAATCACTGAATCCGAAAACATTTTACTTTGATAATCTTTACTCTAAGGTTATCCTGCCGTCTCAAGGCTTGAATGTATGCGTTAACTTACCACATAAATGTTTGTATCAGTAAAACATGTATTTGTTTAGTTATTTTACAAAACATAACCTTTGATTTATTCAAAATACTTTGTTTTGTACATTTTTACTTGTGGTTTAATTAGTCTCATTTTACTTACCATACATAACTTTTGCTTACACGTTACATGGTTTATATTCAACTTGGGTTATACTATGACATTTGACTATTGGATTAAACATGGATTTTTTACAATGTTGGTTGGTTTGAGTGACTTAAATAAAGAGACGTGTGCAATATGGTACAAGCATGGTGGATACGCCGCTGGTACTTCCTATATATAACTGCTTGCATGATATTACATATCGTAGCGTCATTTAAACCACTTCAGTTTAGACATATTACATTTACAACACATTTTCACTTAAACATTGTTTTACAAATAACTTGGTTTATACAAACTCTTTTTACTTGGTTATTCTTTTAACAATACATTATTCTTTTATATATACATATCATCTGTTTTCGCTATCGTTTTTCAAATGATTAATAAAACAAAACAAATAACAAGGTTCATGACTGAATTTTTATTAAACATTTCTTCAAACATATGTCATGAATCCTATTTTTCATAAAACCTATGTATCTCATAGGCATTTTTATGCTGACGTACCTATTTTCACATGTGTTTTCAGGAGCTGCTGCTTAGGATGTTCGTGACACACTAGGGCGGACCTGTGCCTTAGAGACTTAAAATAAAGATAGAACTAGTTTAAATTATGTGATGTACTCTTTGGTTCTTGTTTAAGAAAATGTAACTCTTTGTTTTATGAATAAAACATAACTTTTAAATGCCATGGTTGTGGAACAATAATTCTGTTACAACACTCCCCGACGTTTCCGCCACGATTTGATGTTTTACGTGGTCGGGGTGTGACATGTATCCCTTTAGTTATAGATGTTAAAAGACTGTTATTTGTAATTTGAGGTTGCAGAGTATAATTCAAGTGAAGTTATGACAATGATCGCCCATAAATTTGTTGGAGCCTTGTAAATGTCGATGATTGGCCATAAATTTACAGAGTATAATTCAAGTTGTAATGTATCATGAAGAGCCAATTAAAATATAATGAATGTACAGCAAAAATTTAAGTTAATATAACTAACAAGATAAGCATACATGACCATCCCATAACTTCATCTCACATGAGATAATATCAACAACCATAACTATTTGTAGACTTTCTTTAAGATCAGCTTGGCTTTTTCTGTAGAGTAGACAAATTTGCATTTCATATTTCTGTAGATACCATTGGGCTTGGTGAACTTGTTGGTCCATTGACAAGCCGCGTATCTAAATCCCTTGCCATGCTTCTCCCGTCAAAAGTCAATTACAGTGTCAACTCCATTCAGATTTTCAACTGTCATCTTCAATGATCTATGAATCCTTGATAATGACGCCACTTTCACATTCAGACGCTTAAAAATAAATATAAAATAACAATAATCAATAACAAACAAATATTGTATTTAAGCAAAGTAACAAATTTTTAATTGTAACAAACATTTAACATCCAAAGAATGAGGCATAATATATTAACAGAACAAACTTACAAAATGTTTACTGCAGTACCATACGAATTCTAAGGAATATACATCAGGATCAGCTTCATAATCTGAGACAACAGCATCAAAATCTGCATCGTCGCCATCATCGGATGATTCATCTGATATAACATAATCACTATCAGAATCTACGTCATTGGATTCTTCAACATCCGACTGATGATCCATATCTTCGGTAATTGGAGCAACTTCTAATTTGGGTTAGGAAGTATCACCTTTTGGGCTGTCATTGGCTTTGGGTGCAACAATCTCACATACATTCAAATCAAAGACAGTAAGCTGAAAGATGTAATCCGCTACGTATCTTAAAACAAGTACAACTCCTGTTTGTAGGCCCATGTAGTGTACAACATTTTCCCATCCATCAGTTATAAAGTAACAATTCCGAAGAGGATCCCGTTGAAGTACTACATCAAAAGAGTCCCACTGATTCACATAAATCTTAAATGTCTCTTTAAGTTTACCAACTCCAATACTAATGTTAACTAAGTCCTTGGGTATTAGCTGAACAAAAAGATATAAATTTTATTATGAAATTAACAAAGGTACAGTAAATTTTAAAGTATATCACTAGTTAGTATAGTAACATTTAAGTATTGGATTAAAATACCAAAACCTACCAACGTGTCCTTAGAAGCATCAGAAAAACTATGGGAGAATGAATCCATACGTCCAAAGTTCCTCTCAAATGATATTGATGTGAACATAGAAATCATTGGGAGTTTTGTTGGATAATGATGAACTTTTTCAAAAGGTGTCAGCAGATATGTATATGGTGCAGTTTTTTTAAATACCAATAGACATCCTTCTTTCAATGAAAGGTTAGAGACAACTGAGGACCATCCTTCTTTTAGAGCAAAACTTCCACTGTGTTTTGAGAATCGGATCTCCCATCTCATACCGTTTACACACTCTATAACGGCAATATTACCAGGAACTTCATTGAGTAAATGATTGTTTGCAAAGATTTGTGGTATTATATGTGGAGTTCAAGTATTTAAGTATTGGCAAGTGTTATATGTGAATTAATCGTTAACAATAAAACTGCAGAAAATGGTTTTAATGTAATAATCTTACCAAGATTTTGGAATTAAGAGAGCCCAAATATTTATAAAAGGCAAATTGGCCTGTAATAATCCCACCTGCACCTTTTTGGCCAATAATAATCCCACCTCAGAATATTCCCCACACCAGTCCCACCTTTCAGATATTTTTCCCACACTGGTCCTCCGTTAAAAATCCCTAACTCAGTTAGCAAAATGGCTGATGTGGCAGCTGACTTATGGATGATGTGTCAAAAAAGGTTATGTGGCAGCTGATGTGTATTCCCCTGGTCCTTTTTAAATACCTAGGCTCTCTTTATCAACTGAAACCCAAAAAAAAAAACCCTAGTTCATAGGAATTTTCCCTCGCGATTCAATTAGGGGATATTGATGAGTTCTTCTTCGTCTTCTTCATGCTCTCGAAACAATAAACCAAGAATCTATAGGATTGGGACCGATGGGAATGTTTATTGTAATCATGAGATGGTAGCAGTGAAGCGAGTTGCTGGTTCTCGAAGTTCTAGACAAGGGAAGGAGTTTTATGGATGCCCTTTATGGCCTGTAAGTAAAATAAGTTTGTATGTTGATAATTTTCCTTGAAAGCTTCCTCATTTTGTGATTTAATTTGTTAGAATTCAGATTGCAAGTTCTTTGTTTGGAAAGAAGATGTTGATGGGACCAATAATCTGGTTGAAATAAACAAGGCACTACAAATAAAGATTGCAAACTTAGAAATTGACAAGATGGTTCTTATGGAAGAGAACAAAAAATTGAGGAAAAAGGCTGGTCAGAATGTTAAAAGCAGAAGATGTTTGATTGCAGCACTAGTTTTAGGTTTTTTTTTTTTGGTTTTTGGTTTGACTGCAGCATTAGTTTTTAGGTTGTAAACTGTTTTGTATGGCAATATGGAATGAAATAGATTGTGTAGTGTTTTGCATGTTATGACTTGGAATGGCAGTTTGGAATGAAATCCGATTAGCTACATATGCACTTTATGCACTTTCGCTTTTACATATTGACCATTACAAGTTAACCATTAGCTTTACATAATGACCATTACATACTAACCATTAGATAATAACCATAACCAAGTTAACCATTACATAAAGTTTGAACCCAACAAAAGACGATTACAAAAGTCAACATAAAGCCCTACAAAAGAACCAGTTTAAGCTTAACAAAAGACGGCATAAAGCCTAACAAAAGACAAGCAGTTTAAAGCATAAGAGTTTCATAATCCTAACAAAAGACACATCAGCAGGTTTAAGCTTCTGGGGTTATTTTTGCTGCCTTCCTTGGTCTTCCCCTGAGACTGTTGTTGACTGCCAGTTTCAACTGTTGTGACCGACGATGAAGCAAGTTGATTCTTTTTGGGCCTCCCCCTTTTCTTTGTTTGCTGACTTGATCCTGCTGAGGCTTCAGTACAAGCTTTCCTAGTATGCCCATGTTGCTTGCAGTTGCCACATCTCATAAACATACCATGCCTACTAAGTTTTCCTTTTTTGGGGACTTCATGAGGATCTTTCTTCCTGTTTTTCTTAGGTCTGCCAGGACCAACTTTGACTGGTGGAGGTTCTAGGGGTGATTCAACAGATGGCCAGTACTTATCTGAAGGTACTGGTGGGATTGTAAACTGATAGGACTTGAGATAGATGTCCTTGTTGTAGGAAGGATGAACAAACTCCTCAGCATTTCTATGAAGAAAACCTGCAACTGCAC
>JARYGA010037966.1:0-38265 GCA_030545235.1 Helianthus tuberosus
ATACATAAACATTTCTACAATTGTTAAACATTACATCTTGGTGGTTTGGTTGGATTAAGTGATTAAGTAACGAGACGTGTGTAATATGATACAAGCATGGTGGATACGCCGCTGGTACTTCCTATATATAAGTGTTTGTATGGTATTATATATCGTAGCGTTATTTGAATCATTTCAGTTGAGACATAGAACATTTTATACAAATAACATACTTTTCACAAAACATTGATTTATAAACAACTTATCTTATACAAACTCATTTTATATGGTTATTCATTTAACCATACATTATTCACTTATTTATACATATCATCTGATCTTATCGTCTTTCAAATGATTTACAAGACAAAGCAAATTACAAGGTTCATGACTAAACATTTTCACAAACATAAGTCATGAATCCTATTTTCACAAAACCTATGTATCTCACAGGCATTTTTATGCTGACGTACCTATTTTCACATGTGTTTTCAGGAGATGATGCATAGGACTTATCAAGACATACTTAGGCGGACCTGTGCCTTAGTGATTTAAAACGAGACAAGACGAGTTAATTATGTTGTACTTCTTTGTTTGTTAAGACATTGTAACACTTTTGATAAATAAAACGAAACTTCAATTGCCATGGATTTGAAACAATTAATTCTGTTACAACACTCCCCGATGTTTCCGCCACGTTTTCTATGTTCTACGTGGTCGGGGTGTGACACGGCCCGTGGTGGGCAATAGAAGCTTCTATAGGTTTGTCTTTTCTGCTGCTTCTTGGGCACGGCCCCGTGCTGGCTGAGCACGGGGCGTGTTCAGTTTTCTGATTTCTCTATTTTGCTTTGGAAGGTGCCGTTGAGGGGTCGGGCAGTCCACTAATATTCCTTTTCTTGTATTTATGTTGGATTTAGCTGTCTTTTTGCTTTTTTGAGCTCATTTAATCCTGAAAATAGAAAAGGAAGACAAAAACACTCTTTTTCCAATATTAGTACTTAAAAAGGGTTAGTTTTATGCCTCATTTGATGTAATTTATATGTTGCATTTTACATACATCAAATACCCCCACACTTGAACTTTTGCTTGTCCTCAAGCAAAACTCTTTAATATGTGGCTTACACTCCCAAATGGAATAGGTAGAAGAGAAGGTTTTGGGCTTGTCGTAGAGTGTCGGGATATCCAAGATCTTTTTGGGTTGTATTTTTATTTATTTACAATTCTATTCGTAATGATTTATTTAGAACTTTTCATAGGAGAAATTACTTATTTGGGCATAACATGCCTTTTTAAAATTCCATTTATATACAAGTTCACATACCTCACGGGAGAAGTCACTCACACTCGGCCGAAGGTGTATTTTTAGTGAATCACTCGAGAGTGGCATGGAACTTATTCCTACCATAGGCTTGCCAAGCAATCAATCCTCCTCCTTTTTAACTTTTATACCTTTGTAAATATCAAGAGGACTTTGTGGGTTAAGGGTTAGGCTTGGGTTAAAGGTAGGTGGTTGGGATAGTGGTTAGTGGTTAGTAGAAAAGGGCGAAAAGCGTAACAAGTGTCGGTTTTCGTAAGACTTTCTATTTTTATTTTGATGAAGCATTTATTCAAACAAAGTTATTTTTGATGAACTTGTTTGTTTATTTTCTTTTTGCTTCATCTTCAAAAAAATTTTTTTTTTTTTTTTCATACGAAAAACCGAACTTGTTACTAAAACAAAGGGTAAAAAAATGAAAAAGGTTTTTGGTGGGTAAAAGGGTTTTTTTTTTTTTTTTTGGGTGATGAAATGAAAATGTTTAGGCTCAAAGGGGTTAACTAGGGGGGTGGTAAAAGAAAAAGAAAAATAATGGTGTAGAAATGAAAAGGGTTAGTCCTAATGCCTCCATCATTTACTTACTCGGGTTTAAGTTGATAAGGACCGGGAATGTATCGTCATGGCAAGTTCTAGAGTCGTAAGAACCAAGCGGCTATTCACACAAGAAACGAAAAATGAGCATTTAGTCTAATGATATGTAATTGTGTGCTCAATAAAGGCTCAAAACTCACTTTTGTGGGAATGGATTTTTATGTGATCAAGTATATATAATCAAATTTTAAATAAGTTTGTCATGCCTTTTCATAATTTTCTTATGTTGGTTCTTTTTATCACTACGCTATCGGTTGTAAATTTGTGAAAATATAACCTTTTTGAGAACTTGAATTTCCCGAGTTAAACCTAGACAAGTAAAAAAATGAAATTTTTGAAAAAAAATTTGGGGTGATTAGCGGTTCCAATAGAGTTTTGTGTAAGGCTTGTATTTAGGACTTGCAAAGTTCAAGGTTTTAGCATCCCCCCCACACTTAAATTACACATTGTCCTCAATGTGTCCCAAAAATAAATTTTTAGGGTGATTATATGTGTAAAATAGTGTTTAAAAAGCAAAAATTTGTGTTACTGAGCACTGAACACGGCCCCGTGTTGTCCGGGCACGGCCCCGTGTTCAAGTGCCAGTAACAGAATTAAAACAAGAGAAACAGAAGCCTGGACACGGGGGCGTGTTGGGTGAACACGGCCCGTGTCCAGTTACCTGAACTGGGCGTTTTCTGCAGGGTGCTCAGCACGGGGTCGTGTTGGTTGGGCACGGCCCGTGTTGAACCTTCTGAAATGGAGAGAATTGTCGGGTTGTCTTGTTCTTGTGCATGGGTTCATTTTTCTCGTTCCCCTTTTCATCCTTTACCACCATGAGTGTGTTTTATTCATTACAAACCATCCAAACCTTAAAACCATCATTTCATTTCATCATAGAGAGAACTTACATAATCCTAAATTAAGATAAAATTAAAACTTAACTAAATAGGTCAGCAGGTACACGAGGTTATCATAAGGAGTTCTACTATTTTAAGAAAATTTCGAGAATAGTTTCCCGTTATAGTAGGACTTTTAGCCGAATGATTTTTTTCCCTAAATGTTGTTTAAAGCCATTCTTCGATTTCCCTAGGAAGGAAGAATGCGGCTTCATTTTCCTCCGCAGCTGGTGGTTGAGGGGGAACATTCACCGGGACTCCTTGCACCACTCTTCGCGGAGGCTCTTGGTGCATGGCGTACCATTCGGCCGGAATGACAACTTCGGGTACCACGTTCCACGCCCTTTGGGTTATTATAGGTACCAAAGGCGGGGAGGCGAGAAGGTTCAACCTCTGGTGCAAGAGGTTTACTTCATGGAGACAGCCCTCCAGCCCCACTGTAAGATGGTTGATACGGTCGACCAATGCTTCTTCCACTCCCGTCATTTCATCAATAGCCTCCCTTAGAGCGTAAACATAGTTTACAAGAGAGTCTTCTGCTGTTGAAGATCTCCTCCCTTGTCGGTTATTTCTTGAAGATGATCCGCTTGTTCTGCTTGCCATTTTCTGTGAAGGAAACCGAAGAAAGCTAATTTTTTACAAAACAGAGCCCCGGACACGGCCCCGTGTTCGCTGAGCACGGCCCCGTGTCCATTTGCCTGCAGGATTTTATGCAAAGGAGTCTTGGAGTTTTAAATTATTCTCATGATTTTTTTCTAGGCTTAGATAATTTAAAATAAAGTTATACAACTAACTTTAAACAAGAATCCTTAGCAAATAATCTTACAAAGTTCACATAGAGGGTTGGAATCAAGGGATTTCCAAGCTTCCATGGAGGAAATTTTGAAAAAAAAAATTTGAAAGAGGAGGAAATGAATAAAAGTGGAATGGACAAGAGGGTCCTTTGGAACCTTCTTTTAGCACTTACCTAGGATGGTATGCGTGAAAATCCCAGGGATCTCTGTCAATTGAAGTGGTCAAAATGAGCAGGAATCAGGCTGCATTTAAAGAAAACGACAGCGCACTGGGTACGGCCCCGTGTCCAGTGGACACGACCCCGTGTTCAGAGAAAATCCTGACACATTTTGTCCGTATTCTGACCAAATCAGCAGAGAATCTTTTTGGTGAGCACGGGGGCGTGTTGACCTGGACACGGCCCCGTGTCTGGAGGCTGTCTTATGGAGTTTCGCTACTTCTAAGGATCTCATCGACATCGGGTGGTTCCTTACTGGTTGGAACAACCCCAAAGTGCCTAAGATACCTTAATTGTCCTAGACTAAGGCGAGAACGCAAGAGGTTGTCGGTGAGGGTAATTCCTATTTTCATTCTAGGTGGACAAGTCCAACCCTTTTCCGGGCTCTCGTTAAAGAAGGTGTATGCCGAATCGCTCAGGTCTATGTATGCACCGAACGAAGTCGATGGAGAGTCCTTCACGGCACAATCGACACAGGGACGACTATCGTCCAAGTCTTTTCTAGGTACGAAGGTATTTTCGGGAGCAACGAGGTTGTCGGAATGCGGTTCCAACAATTCTTCATGGTTATCGTCTTGGGGTGGATCAATAAAATCCTTTCTAAGCTCTTCTAACCAATTCTGAACTAGCTTTTCTAGTTGAAATAACTCATCAAGGAGCATTTCTCCTAGAATATCTGGCTGGGCGCATTCGAGAGAGAAATAGTGCTTATTTTTACTTTCGCCCCTCTTAAGGTTCTAAGAAGTCGGTGGGTCCATGTAGTGGGGCCTATAATTTAGAAAGTAGCATTTTACTTCTTCATGTTTGCCACCACATAATTGACACCACGTACCATAAGAGTGCCGAAAGTAAAAACAATTACTATCACTCATGTTTATGTCAGAAATTACCAACCGCCGGGATCTAACGGTTCTGTTTTCAGTAACTGAATCTTGGGCACGGGGGCGTGTTGGGTGAGCACGGCCCCGTGTTCAGCTTACTGTCTGACGTAAAACAGGATTGCCAGTTCCAATGATTGAGCACGGGGGCGTGTTCAGCGGGCACGGCCCGTGCTGAGCTCTGCAGAAGCTGAAAAACTAAGAAAAATCCTAAAAAATTAAAAAGAAAAATAAAAGATGATTAGGCCGTTGATTCCTAACTTTCTTAAAATCCTTGTGTCCCCGGCAACGGCGCCAAAAACTTGATGTGCGGTAAAGTGTTACTTATTTTAGGTGTATATTTTAAGCCCTTTTTAACACTTATTTTAGCCAAGTTTTAAATTTATAAAACACGATATTTCACTAACACTAAACACACATATGGGCAAGTGCACCCATCGTTAAGTGTAGTATAGCGTTGGTAAGATACCGAGGTCATCCAAGGACACAAGAGCTTTTAGTACCGGTTTATCCTCAACGTCTAACCAAAATAAAAGTTTAGAAAAATGTTTTAAACTAAGAAAATTAAAAACTAACTAAAATGCTGAAAATAAAAATAAAAAAACAGATAGACAAGATGAATCACTTGGTTCCGACTCGTATCTAGTATAACCTTTGATTATTTCCGCACTTTTGCACATAATTAAGAGATTATCTTAGTTATTGTAGTAGGCCCCTCTTTTGAAGGTGACGTTACCCTCACCCCAGTAGTTTGAGTCAGCAGGGATACAATCCTAAAAGGGTGGATTATTGGAAGATAATGAATTAAGTTATTAATGCAGTATTGTGGTAGGCCCCGCTTTTGGCGGTGACGTTACCCTCGGCTAAGTAGTCTGAGTCAGCAGGGATACAGTCCTAAATAGCCGGGTTATAGTATTAATAGTAGTTAACTTATGAGGGGATCAAAGAGTTTGGACCCCCGCCATCCAATACCGTGAAGTATTGAAGGAGATCCTACTAAATTTGACCCAGGTCCATTGCAGGACCTCTAAATGCTGAACAATGGCAAGACCTTTACCAAACCGTTCCCTTAACCCCCGACCAGGTAGCCAACATATCTCCATATAGACCGTGGAGATATGAATGGTGAAAATCCTTTATTTTATATAGACAGTAAAATAATGCCAAGACACCACGGACAAATGATAAGGAAAGATCACCTTCAACATAAGTAACTAGTTATTAAAGTCATTAATACAAAACCAAATAAAAAGTGCAAAAGATTAGAAATAAAAAGTATTATACTAGACACTTTGTCTTCACCAAGTGATGTAAGAGACTTAGGCAAACATGGCTTTGATTGTCAAGAACTCTTACGATCAATCTTGGATCCCGAGACGACTCACACACTCTACGATGGACAATGGATGATGGTGGTGGATGATGGTGTTGTGATGGTGGTGGGTGGTGGATGAAGTGTGAGAGAGGTGGTGTGCCAAGGGATGAGATGAAATGAATCCAAGCCCTCCTATTTATAGGCTGAACAGAGAGTTGGACACGGCCCCGTGTCCGCTGGGCACGGCCCCGTGTCTGTCTGACAATCTCTCTCCTCGTTAATTGTAATTCGCAATTACAATAAATGCGCCTGCTGTACTTTCGACACGCCCCCGTGTCCGCTGAGCACGGCCCGTGGTGGGCAATAGAAGCTTCTATAGGTATGTCTTTTCTGCTGCTTCTTGGGCACGGCCCCGTGCTGGCTGAGCACGGGGCGTGTTCAGTCTTCTGATTTCTCTATTTTGCTTTGGAAGGTGCCGTTGAGGGGTCGGGCAGTCCACTAATATTCCTTTTATTGTATTTATGTTGGATTTAGCTGTCTTTTTGCTTCTTTTGCGTTTTTGAGCTCATTTAATCCTGAAAATACAAAAGGAAGACAAAAACACTCTTTTTCCAATATTAGTACTTAAAAAGGGTTAGTTTTATGCCTCATTTGATGTAATTTATATGTTGCATTTTACATACATCAGCAATATAACAATATATGCCAGCTGGGGTCATGAGTGTTGTGTCCTCCTGATCAGATGGTTCCATTTGGAAGTGAAAACTATCACTATCAAATGTATTAAGCTAACATGAGTTTATAACATCGGAAGTTGATCAAGTGTTGTACAATATTTGCTAAAGTGTAAGTGTATTCGAGAGAGGCAATGTTCGTGAGAGAGTGTGTGTTTCTGCTAATAGCAATTGTTGTTATCTAAAACTTGATCAACCCCTTTAAAATAGAAATAATAAACAAGTCCGAAAATGCTGCAAGACCACGTCCAACCATGTTAACGTTGAACCATTTCCACACGTGCAACATCTTCAACGATTCCAATCCGATATTCCCGCCATGACTCAGTCCATGTTACCCATGACCTGCATGCCATTACGAAAATATACAAGGAACAACTGTTATTTAAGTTATAAAAATAATAAGGATCCGTGATCCTCAGACTTCCTGCAGCAGACTATAAGGATCAGTGATCCAGGCGGGTCTAAGGATAAGTGATCCATAAGTATTAAAAATTAATCCCTAAAGTAACCAAATCCGATGGTCTTCTATACCACCTCGATCGCGTCTGGTTCCTAATCGTGATAACCTTTGAGAACTTCTGATGAAGGAGGCACACAAATCTAGGTATTCTGTTCATCCTGGTGCTGATAAGATGTATCACAACATGTGTACATCTTATTGGTGGCCTGGAATGAAGAAAGATGTCGCCACCTTTGTTTCGAAGTGTCTCACTTGTTCCAAGGTTAAGGCTGAACATCAACGTCCCTCTGGCTTACTCTGTCACACCCCAACCGATGGCGGAAACATCGGAGTGAGACGAAGAAAGATTGCTCATCACACATAACGCTAATTGTGACAATAGAATTAAAGATAAATTGTCTTCTTTCATAAATAAATGTTACAATACATGAAATTTGAAATTCAACATGTTAAGTACAAGAAAAAAACAATACGACAACAATTATGACATTTATACAATGTATTTGACCTAAACGTCTATATGTGTATCTAGGTATCAACGCTACTTCATTTCATGGCATCATCATCCTCAACCTGTAACATGTTTAAAATAAAGTTCAATGCAAAAGCAAAGGCGAGTATACAAGTTTGGGTACATACATAACAAAAGATAAGTTTCGAACAATTCCTCATAGCAAGCATGTGATTCAAGATAAACATAAAAACATGGCATGTGTCTAACATATCAAACCAAGGAAACGCAACAGGCTCATGACATAACCACAAGTTACGGGTGGCGGGTCGTTAATCCTATAGCGCTACATATGTCACGGTTTGGCTCGTACGAAGTTAATGATAAGTTCAACACATAAGATTCACCCAAGTTTAAATATCAATCCATCACGTATACAAGCATGTTAATAGGAATGTTCATGTGTTTAAGCAAAATGTTCATGTGTAAGTTGTTGATAAGTAAACATGTTACACCCCAAAAGTGGTAAAAGTAAAAGGGGGAAATACGAGTATACTCACAAAGTTTGCATATGCTTTCCAATTATCCAATTATTGACGAGTTGATGAGATTAAACATTGAATGTGTAAGGGTTAAAGTTCGAGTATGCATAGAGACAAGATTCGGTATTTAAAACAACATAAAAATAAGATATGAGAATAACATGTGAAAATAATCATCTTCAACACCTAACACTTGTATGACACTTGGTAACCACAAGGGTTATGATAATGTTTTCATGAGTTGAACACCCATAAGAATCACAACAAGGTTTAGGTCTTTGTATGATGTTCTACTACTTTAACATATAAACATAAGTTCGACATCAAAGGTTCGAATGAGTGTATATATATATATCTAGGTTAAGTATTACATATTATTTAGTCCAATAATTCAAGTAGGAGGTAGAAGATTAGGGTCTTCATTTAGGCACCTCGAGTTATCATAGATGTCATGTATGGGGTAGGAAGAACATGCTTCCATTTAGGAACCCCTTGAATGTTCACCACTTCACTTGATGTAAGAACAACCAAGGAGGGTCAAGAACAATGATTAGTACAAGTATGTAAACAATCTAATCTAAGAGAAATCATCAAATCATGTGAGGATTGTATGTAGGACAACCCAAGTTGTTCCATAATCACTCATTTATCAAGATCTAAGCTTGACATGATTTGTGGGCTAAATACCCTATCAAAACAAAAAGTATTTGAGGTTTAATCCTCTGATTTCAAGTGTCTCGTCCTTGTTTTTAAGCCTAACCAACCATAAAAGAGGTCGTAAGCATTGGGACATAGGTATGAGATGTGTTAGACACAAGTTTGATAAATTTAAACAAGTTTTGAAAGAACATGTAATAAAACAGAAAGTTTATGGACCATTTCAGGGCAATTCCAGGTCTGATTTCTCCAAGGAGAAGTCAAGGAATCGAACCCCATGATTATCCAAGCAAGTAGGAAGAAGAATCAAGTAATTTGGTTAAGAAATGATCAAGTTATGCTCACTTTTGTAAATGTGTATGAATCTGTCCGAAAATGCAGATTTGCAACTGATTTGAGAGTGAATTGTGAGTTGTAGAGAGTTGTGAAAGTTTAAAATGGTGAGGAGAAGGGTTGTATTTATAGTGGAAGAGGTTGGTGGTGATTGGAGGTGTTTGGAGGTGGCTAAATGGTGATTGGGGAGTGTTGGATGTTGGGATTTTGTGCCAAATTCGCGTCAATATGCAGCTGCTGAGTTTTTCTGCGAACATGGAGGCCATGCGGCCCGCCTGAGATGTCAGGTAAGTTAAAGCGGGCCACCCGGGCTTGCTTATTTGACATGAAGTTTCATAAATTACAATTTAGCCCCCGGACTTGTTTATTTGATGTTTTTAGGGCTTTTAGGGACTATTCTTGCCACAAAAGCATAGTTTGAGGTAGAATAAGGTATGAGGAGCATAATCAAAGTATAATCAAGCGTATGAGTATCAAAATCAAGTGTCGTTCTCGTTCAAAACGCGTTTAGGGCATAAGTTTAGTTTAATTACAAGTTTAGCACATAGTTTCCAAGAATAATGATTAAACACCAATTGATTAACCGTTTCGAACATACGAGCATATATAACGTGTGTATAACATATAATTAGCAAAATACGAGTTTTATTCATGATCCAAGTCTCGGATTTTCCATCGCTTTTAATGAAAGAACGATTACAAGCCTACGAAGTTTCCAAAAATAGTTTTACAAACGATGGTTTCTAAATATAGAAAGTATGAAAACGCGGGGCGTTACAGTCTCCCCTCCTTTAGGAAATTTCGTCCCGAAATTTATTCAAGAGGTAGACTTGAAGAGTTTTAGTAAAAAAATTGAGACTTGGAAATTTTGAAATATTTTGAAAGGCACCAAAACTTTGGAGAACGACAAGGTAAATTTGTGTGTGAGTTTATTGCCTAAAATAATTTGAGGTATCTGACATAGTTGAAAACATGTAGGTGCGTATATAGGTGAAGTGAGTCTAACAACTTTGGGCAACTTAAATTGGCGACGTATTTAAAAGATGACGTATTAAGAAAGAAGATGTTGACAAACGGTTTGTATTTTGATGGGACGTGGTAACGAAATCACATTTGTAGGAGATTGTTTATTGAGTGAAACGAGAAGGTTTGGCACATTAAATAAGGCTTTAAAGGTGTACTAAGTACAGTTACACAAGAATCCAGAATAAGAAGACTATTTTATAGGTAGCGAGGTAAGTTAGGACTCGAATGTTTAG
Organism: Helianthus tuberosus; assembly: GCA_030545235.1. Classification (NCBI taxonomy): domain Eukaryota; kingdom Viridiplantae; phylum Streptophyta; class Magnoliopsida; order Asterales; family Asteraceae; genus Helianthus; species Helianthus tuberosus. The sequence continues at coordinate 10,408 of JARYGA010037966.1, forward strand.
ACAAGCTTAATTGCGAACGAGGTTTGTATGAACTAAAAGGGTAAGGAGAATAATTCGAGTATAGAATGAACGAATGACTCTTAAAGAGTAGAAGTATGAGAATAGCATAAGTGTTGGATAGATGAACGTAGTGTGTTAAGGATGAAGTCTCGTCATGGATAATCGGATATAATGCGTTTGTGAGTGGTGTGAAGTTGTATTAGGTCCAAAAGGTCTGCAAAACACTGAATTTCTCGTGGCACGTTTTATGAAAGTTTGGTAACATTGTGAAAACACTTATATATAGGAAGTACCAGCGGCGTATCCACCATGTTCTGACCATGTTACGTCCGTTTCGTTATTCGTGTCAAGTTATGTTCCGTGTCTTACCATACACAATAGTACACTCTATGGTTCTCATATGCCTATCACTATAATCCCGTGTGCACCCGCGATTATATTGATCGTCGCATGATCCGCATAGCTTGTACTAGTTGTGTATGAATCAGGGTATACATAATTTAAAAATTAAGAATGTGTACGTGCAAGAATGTAGTATGTAAGCAAGTCCATGCTCAAGTATGTATGGGACCAACGTAAGCAAATCCCTCGGATTACGCTCGCGTACGGATACAAATGTATGAATCATGAGTATGAATGAAAATATGAGCAATAGTATAAGTTTAAGTATGAATAAGCACGCAAGTATGTGTATCAACATAACACGTACAAGTAGTACGTGTATACGTATAAGCACACAACGTATGGGTATAAGTAAAAAACATGAATCATAAGAGTATAGGTAAAACATGAAATGTATGAGTATAAGTATGAATACGATTATAAGTATAGGAAAAATATATTGTTATGAATATGAGTGTGAGTGTGAGTACGAATACTAATGTTTGCGTATATCATATTAATTGAAAACATAACAGATTAAGCACGTAAAAGTGCTCCAAAAGGTTGCGCATGTAAATACGAACGATATAAATGGAATTGTCGCGATGAAATGACTAAAACGTGTAGGATGAAATGTGTGTATAGTTGTTTAAATGAAACGTTGAGTTTATCGTATCAAAATTGGATTGAGCTTGGTTTGAAATGTAGAATATAGTTGCGTACGTAAAAGGATATGAAGTACTCATTGGTTAAGCATAATGTATTTTGTATCGAATGGAAATGCTACTTTCGTTTTAAAAGAGTTTACGAAATCCGAAGATGGTCGGTCCCCATGAAGTCTTCTTGCCCATTTGTTTTGAAAATCGGTGTAGGAAAAGTTTTCGAAAAGAAAAGTAAGTTTGTTTCATCAAAACAAGAAATTTTGAATTCAGGAGGTTCTTGTGGAAACGTTGATCCTTAGGAGAAAAAAAATTTGCAAAGGTCTTAGTGATTGTTAAAAGTTCTAAAAAATGATTCGTTGATGTTGAGAAGGGTATTTGGTAAAACAATCATACAACATCCATAAGATCTTATAGGTGTAAAAGAAATGTTGGTTTGATCCTCCGATTGATAATGAAAGTCTTTAGTTTGGTGATATATATCATGAGTGAGTTTTAGTAATTAAGTCGAGTATGAAGTTCATGGACAAGAGATTCATTGGAATGATTAAATTGATAGGTAGCATTTCGTAAGGTTTGGAAATTTGTGTATTAAAACGTTTAAGATGAGTTAAGAATCCATATATGTGAGTTAGGTAAGAATAGGATAGAAAGTATGCTTGATGAAACAATGTATTTTGAAATCGTATACGTATGTATTTTGAATAATGATAAATAATTTAGGTATAAACATGACCGAGTTTGCATAATAAGATATTTTGAAGAGGCGTCTTGGAAACGGTCACCTAGGTAAGGGAATCACCCCGAACTCGTTGGTGAGGTCGTTTTAAGAAAGGGAAGTGGAGTTAATCGTCAAGGTAAGGAAATCACCCCTATCTCGATGATATGTCTCCACCTTTCGTTACAAGAAATATGAATTTAAATTATATGAAATCATGCATATGTATAAGTGTATGAAAAAGATTTAGTATGATGTGCGTGTGTGAGAAGAAATTATCGAAAGCAAATTCGAATTTGAAAGATTGCATCTAATAAAGTAAATAATATAACGTATGTTTGATTAAATTTGAGATGGTTCCAAAACGGAACGTTGACTAACCAAAGTGGTCGAAAAGTCTTTCGAATTTGAGGAGCATGCTTTGGCCTAATAGGTGAAATACTCTTGCCGACAAGTCGGTTAACGGTATTTACCCTTCCGGTTACTACATGTCCCCAATTCAATTGAAAATTCGAGACTTGGCAGGATTAATGAAAATCAAAGAGTGGAACTAGTCGACAAGGTGCGGGTTTCACCCCTAACTTGGCGATTTAGTATCCTAAGTGTGGTTGGTACTCGCCGGGTCAAAAGTTAATTTTGACACTTTGACGAGGGTCCACTAGAATTTGAAATTCGAATTTCTCCATCAAGGTGAGGATTTCATTCCTAACTTGGTGGTGAATTTCGTGTAAAAAGAAAAGTAGAAGGGTTGAGAGTCATTCACCAAATTGTGGGTTTCACGCCTATTTTGGTGAAGTCGTCTCGTTTGTGTATTATGAGTGTTTTCGGATTTAGAAATACCGAGAAAATGTATGAGGGAAGTGTATGTCAAGGAAATACATAAACAAGTACAAACACATAAGGAAGCATATCAAGAATGGTGCTTGGATAACGAAATGATAAAACATGTATTAACACATAGAGAAATATGTTTAGAGTAACACATAAAGAATCGAACAATGAACAAGTATTAATACATAATAAGACAAGCATTATTGCATAAGAATATCATGTCGAATATTACTCACGAGTGGCGTACATGTTTAAAATAGCATAACTAAGAAATAAATAAAGTATCATGTAGTAGTTCGAACAAAATATACGAATAAGACTCTAAAACTATAGACTAGGTAAAAGCATTCCTACTTTTCCTAATTCCCTATAGTTATGGCTCTGATACCAATCTGTCACACCCCAACCGATGGCGGAAACATCGGAGTGAGACGAAGAAAGATTGCTCATCACACATAACGCTAATTGTGACAATAGAATTAAAGATAAATTGTCTTCTTTCATAAATAAATGTTACAATACATGAAATTTGAAATTCAACATGTTAAGTACAAGAAAAAAACAATACGACAACAATTATGACATTTATACAATGTATTTGACCTAAACGTCTATATGTGTATCTAGGTATCAATGCTACTTCATTTCATGGCATCATCATCCTCAACCTGTAACATGTTTAAAATAAAGTTCAATGCAAATGCAAAAGCAAAGGCTACAAGTTTGGGTACATACATAACAAAAGATAAGTTTCGAACAATTCCTCATAGCAAGCATGTGATTCAAGATAAACATAAAAACATGGCATGTGTCTAACATATCAAACCAAGGAAACGCAACAGGCTCATGACATAACCATAAGTTACGGGTGGCGGGTCGTTAATCCTATAGCGCCTACATATGTCACGGTTTGGCTCGTACGAAGTTAATGATAAGTTCAACACATAAGATTCACCCAAGTTTAAATATCAAGCCATCACGTATACAAGCATGTTAATAGGAATGTTCATGTGTTTAAGCAAAATGTTCATGTGTAAGTTGTTGATAAGTAAACATGTTACACCCCAAAAGTGGTAAAAGTAAAAGGGGGAAATACGAGTATACTCACAAAGTTTGCATATGCTTTCCAATTATCCAATTATTGACGAGTTGATGAGGTTAAAACATTGAATGTGTAAGGGTTAAAGTTCGAGTATGCATAGAGACAAGATTCGGTATTTAAAACAACATAAAAATAAGATATGAGAATAACATGTGAAAATAATCATCTTCAACACCTAACACTTGTATGACACCTGGTAACCACAAGGGTTATGATAATGTTTTCATGAGTTGAACACCCATAAGAATCACAACAAGGTTTAGGTCTTTGTATGATGTTCTACTACTTTAACATATAAACATAAGTTCGACATCAAAGGTTCGAATGAGTGTATATATATATATATATATATATCTAGGTTAAGTATTACATATTATTTAGTCCAATAATTCAAGTAGGAGGTAGAAGATTAGGGTCTTCATTTAGGCACCTCGAGTTATCATAGATGTCATGTATGGGGTAGGAAGAACATGCTTCCATTTAGGAACCCCTTGAATGTTCACCACTTCACTTGATGTAAGAACAACCAAGGAGGGTCAAGAACAATTATTAGTACAAGTATGTAAACAATCTAATCTAAGAGAAGTCATCAAATCATGTGAGGATTGTATGTAGGACAACCCAAGTTGTTCCATAATCACTCATTTATCAAGATCTAAGCTTGACATGATTTGTGGGCTAAATACCCTATCAAAACAGAAAGTATTTGAGGTTTAATCCTCTGATTTCAAGTGTCTCATCCTTTTTTTTAAGCCTAACCAACCATAAAAGAGGTCGTAAGCATTGGGACATAGGTATGAGATGTGTTAGACACAAGTTTGATAAATTTAAACAAGTTTTAAAAGAACATGTAATAAAACAGAAAGTTTGTGGACCATTTCAGGGCAATTCCAGGTCTGATTTCTCCAAGGAGAAGTCAAGGAATCGAACCCCATGATTATCCAAGCAATTAGGAAGAAGAATCAAGTAATTTGGTTAAGAAATGAGCAAGTTATGCTCACTTTTGTAAAGGTGTATGAATCTGTCCGAAAATGCAGATTTGCAACTGATTTGAGAGTGAATTGTGAGTTGTAGAGAGTTGTGAAAGTGTAAAATGGTGAGGAGAAGGGTTGTATTTATAGTGGAAGAGGTTGGTGGTGATTGGAGGTGTTTGGAGGTGGCTAAATGGTGATTGGGGAGTGTTGGATGTTGGGATTTTGTGCCAAATTCGCGTCAATATGCAGCTGCTGAGTTTTTCTGCGAACATGGAGGCCATGCGGCCCGCCTGAGATGTCAGGTAAGTTAAAGCAGGCCGCCCGGGCTTGCTTATTTGACATGAAGTTTCATAAATTACAATTTAGCCCCCGAACTTGTTTATTTGATGTTTTTTGGGCTTTTAGGGACTATTCTTGACACTAAAGCATAGTTTGAGGTAGAATAAGGTATGAGGAGCATAATCAAAGTATAATCAAGCGTATGAGTATCAAAATCAAGTGTCGTTCTCGTTCACAACGCGTTTAGGGCATAAGTTTAGTTTAATTACAAGTTTAGCACATAGTTTCCAAGAATAATGATTAAACACCAATTGATTCACCGTTTCGAACATACGAGCATATATAACGTGTGTATAACATATAATTAGCAAAATATGAGTTTTATTCATGATCCAAGTCTCGGATTTTCCATCGCTTTTAATGAAAGAACGATTACAAGCCTACGAAGTTTCCAAAAATAGTTTTACAAACGATGGTTTCTAAATATAGAAAGTATGAAAACACGGGGCGTTACAGTCTCCCCTCCTTTAGGAAAATTCGCCCCGAAATTTATTCAAGAGGTAGACTTGAAGAGTTTTAGTAAAAATTTGAGACTTGAAAATTTTGAAATATTTTGAAAGGCACCAAAACTTTGGAGAACGACAAGGTAAATTTGTGTGTGAGTTTATTGCCTAAAATAATTTGAGGTATCTGACATAGTTGAAAACATGTAGGTGCGTATATAGGTGACGTGAGTCTAACAACTTTGGGCAACTTAAATTGGCGACGTATTTAAAAGGTGACGTATTAAGAAAGAAGATGTTGACAAACGGTTTGTATTTTGATGGGACGTGGTAACGAAATCACATTTGTAGGAGATTGTTTATTGAGTGAAACGAGAAGGTTTGGCACATTAAATAAGGCTTTAAAGGTGTACTAAGTACAGTTACACAAGAATCCAGAATAAGAAGACTATTTTATAGGTAGCGAGGTAAGTTAGGACTCGAATGTTTAGACAAGCTTAATTGCGAACGAGGTTTGTATGAACTAAAAGGGTAAGGAGAATAATTCGAGTATAGAATGAACGAATGACTCTTAAAGAGTAGAAGTATGAGAATAGCATAAGTGTTGGATAGATGAACGTAGTGTGTTAAGGATGAAGTCTCGTCATGGATAATCGGATATAATGCGTTTGTGAGTGGTGTGAAGTTGTATTAGGTCCAAAAGGTCTGCAAAACACTGAATTTCTCGTGGCACGTTTTACGAAAGTTTGGTAACATGGTGAAAACACTTATATATAGGAAGTACCAGCGGCGTATCCACCATGTTCTGACCATGTTACGTCCGTTTCGTTATTCGTGTCATGTTATGTTCCGTGTCTTACCATACACAATAGTACACTCTATGGTTCTCATACGCCTAGCACTATAATCCCGTGTGCACCCGCGATTATATTGATCGTCGCATGATCCGCATAGCTTGTACTAGTTGTGTATGAATCAGGGTATACATAATTTAAAAATTAAGAATGTGTACGTGCAAGAATGTAGTATGTAAGCAAGTCCATGCTCAAGTATGTATGGGACCAACGTAAGCAAATCCCTCGGATTACGCTCGCGTACGGATACGAATGTATGAATCATGAGTATGAATGAAAATATGAGCAATAGTATAAGTTTAAGTATGAATAAGCACGCAAGTATGTGTATCAACATAACACGTACAAGTAGTACGTGTATACGTATAAGCACACAACGTATGGGTATAAGTAAAAACATGAATCATAAGAGTATAGGTAAAACATGAAACGTATGAGTATAAGTATGAATACGATTATAAGTATAGGAAAAATATATTGTTATGAATATGAGTGTGAGTGTGAGTACGAATACTAATGTTTGCGTATATCATATTAATTGAAAACATAACAGATTAAGCACGTAAAAGTGCTCCAAAAGGTTGTGCATGTAAATACGAACGATATAAATGGAATTGTCGCGATGAAATGACTAAAACGTGTAGGATGAAATGTGTGTATAGTTGTTTAAACGAAACGTTGAGTTTATCGTATCAAAATTGGATTGAGCTTGGTTTGAAATGTAGAATATAGTTGCGTACGTAAAAGGATATGAAGTACTCATTGGTTAAGCATAATGTATTTTGTATCGAATGGAAATGCTACTTTCGTTTTAAAAGAGTTTACGAAATCCGAAGATGGTCGGTCCCCATGAAGTCTTCTTGCCCATTTGTTTTGAAAATCGGTGTAGGAAAAGTTTTCGAAAAGAAAAGTAAGTTTGTTTCATCAAAACAAGAAATTTTGAATTTAGGAGGTTCTTGTGAAAACGTTGATCCTTAGGAGAAAAAAAATTTGCAAAGGTCTTAGTGATTGTTAAAAGTTCTAACAAATGATTCGTTGATGTTGAGAAGGGTATTTGGTAAAACAATCATACAACATCCATAAGATCTTATAGATGTAAAAGAAATGTTGGTTTGATCCTCCGATTGATAATGAAAGTCTTTAGTTTGGTGATATAAATCATGAGTGTGTTTTAGTAATTAAGTCGAGTATGAAGTTCGTGGACAAGAGATTCATTGGAACGATTAAATTGATAGGTAGCATTTCGTAAGGTTTGGAAATTTGTGTAGTAAAACGTTTAAGATGAGTTAAGAATCCGTGTATGTGAGTTAGGTAAGAATAGGATAGAAAGTATGCTTGATGAAACAATGTATTTTGAAATCGTATACGTATGTATTTTGAATAATGATAAATAATTTAGGTATAAACATGACCGAGTTTGCATAATAAGATATTTTGAAGAGGCGTCTTGGAAACGGTCACCTAGGTAAGGGAATCACCCCGAACTCGTTGGTGAGGTCGTTTTAAGAAAGGGAAGTGGAGTTAATCGTCAAGGTAAGGAAATCACCCCTATCTCGATGATATGTCTCCACCTTTCGTTACAAGAAATATGAATTTAAATTATATGAAATCATGCATATGTATAAGTGTATGAAAAAGATTTAGTATGATGTGCGTGTGTGAGAAGAAATTATCAAAAGCAAATTCGAATTTGAAAGATTGCATCTAATAAAGTAAATAATATAACGTATGTTTGATTAAATTTGAGATGGTTCCAAAACGGAACGTTGACTAACCAAAGTGGTCGAAAAGTCTTTCGAATTTGAGGAGCATGCTTTGGCCTAATAGGTGAAATACTCTTGCCGACAAGTCGGTTAACGGTATTTACCCTTCCGGTTACTACATGTCCCCAATTCAATTGAAAATTCGAGACTTGGCGGGATTAATGAAAATCAAAGAGTGGAACTAGTCGACAAGGTGCGGGTTTCACCCCTAACTTGGCGATTTAGTATCCTAAGTGTGGTTGGTACTCGCCGGGTCGAAAGTCAATTTTGACACTTTGACGAGGGTCCACTAGAATTTGAAATTCGAATTTCTCCATCAAGGTGAGGATTTCATTCCTAACTTGGTGGTGAATTTCGTGTAAAAAGAAAAGTATGGGGTAGGAAGAACATGCTTCCATTTAGGAACCCCTTGAATGTTCACCACTTCACTTGATGTAAGAACAACCAAGGAGGGTCAAGAACAATGATTAGTACAAGTATGTAAACAATCTAATCTAAGAGAAATCATCAAATCATGTGAGGATTGTATGTAGGACAACCCAAGTTGTTCCATAATCACTCATTTATCAAGATCTAAGCTTGACATGATTTGTGGGCTAAATACCCTATCAAAACAGAAAGTATTTGAGGTTTAATCCTCTGATTTAAAGTGTCTCTTCCTTGTTTTTAAGCCTAACCAACCATAAAAGAGGTCGTAAGCATTGGGACATAGGTATGAGATGTGTTAGACACAAGTTTGATAAATTTAAACAAGTTTTGAAAGAACATGTAATAAAACAGAAAGTTTGTGGACCATTTCAGGGCAATTCCAGGTCTGATTTCTCCAAGGAGAAGTCAAGGAATCGAACCCCATGATTATCCAAGCAAGTAGGAAGAAGAATCAAGTAATTTGGTTAAGAAATGAGCAAGTTATGCTCACTTTTGTAAAGGTGTATGAATCTGTCCGAAAATGCAGATTTGCAACTGATTTGAGAGTGAATTGTGAGTTGTAGAGAGTTGTGAAAGTGTAAAATGGTGAGGAAAAGGGTTGTATTTATAGTGGAAGAGGTTGGTGGTGATTGGAGGTGTTTGGAGGTGGCTAAATGGTGATTGGGGAGTGTTGGATGTTGGGATTTTGTGCCAAATTCGCGTCAATATGCAGCTGCTGAGTTTTTCTGCGAACATGGAGGCCATGCGGCCCGCCTGAGATGTCAGGTAAGTTAAAGCGGGCCGCCCGGGCTTGCTTATTTGACATGAAGTTTCATAAATTACAATTTAGCCCCCGGACTTGTTTATTTGATGTTTTTAGGGCTTTTAGGGACTATTTGTCACACCCCCAAAATCCACCATGCGGGGTATCACCGCTTGGAGGCGTGACATGACCAGGATCGAGCCACCAATCATACTGAACAACGTACTTAAGTAAATAAAGACAACCACAATACGATTGGTGACCAAAAGCTAGTTAACCAAGTTTTTAATTTAGACAGCGGAAGCATAAACGTAAAGTTCAAAACATAAGTTCACAGTTCATAAGTTTAAAGTCCAACACATAGGTTTAATAAGTTCATAATGTTTTAAACATTAAACACTGGACATAACCGTCCACACACCACAACGACTCCTTCCTCGTGCAAGCTCCAAATGTTTAGCGACCTGCAAGGCATGTAACAACGAGTCAACAACAAAGTTGAGTGAATTCACAGTTGGTTATTTAGTTATAGTGTTCGTGAATCATTTGTTAATTTCGTAAACCAAGTATCTTAGTTATCTGTATCGCGGTTTCCCAAACATGTTTGCGATGATTAGTGGCCGGATCGCGGTTTCCAAAACATGTGTGCGATGATTAGTGGCCGTATCGCGGTTTCCCAAACATGTGTGTGAAGATTAGTGGGGGCTTCCCATGTGTCGACTAGTCGTGTTTGTACGTGCCCTTCTTGATCCAAGGACCGTAGCGAGTGTGAGTGTACGTAGGTTTTACGTACGTGCCCTTCAATCCGAGGACGGTGAAAAGTAATTTAATAGTAATGATAGTACGAGTAGTTATTCAATCCCATTCCCAACCCACCGGGAATCCCATGCCTTAGGAGTGTGAACTCACCTCGGTTGCTCGGATTGACTCTCAAAAGTAGCTAACAGTCAAGGTCGGTCAATCACGTCCTAGTACGATTACCACTTAGTTTATTAGTGACTTCAAATAGAACACAAAGTTCCTACACGTATCTATCACATAACATGCATCACTTTAACGGTTTATGCCCATATAAGTTTCCCATCCATTCCCCCACTCATAAACAAACATACGATGATGCACATAACATATATAACATGTTAGATCATTCACGGATAGCCTACTCGACATTTAGACACGCAAGTCACAACTTATCTCAATTCAGTATTTATATTCAAAACCGGCTGTTTTCGGACATTTTAATAAAATAGTTAAATTATTCCGAAAATTCCCAAATTTTTACAGGATGTCTTAAACGTTCCATATTTTATTGTGTAAAAATATCGGGGTCCGTTTCACTACCAATATTTTATAAAAATTCATATTCCGGACTGAACTCAGATTTATGTATTTCTGACCACAGTCCACGGAACAATTTATTAAAAATTCATCGAGTGTCCGATTTATGAAATTCCAGTGGGGTAATTATAAATGCATCGGTTTCCATATACTGTAGAAATTTCATGGTCTGATTCATCACAAAACTCTGGTTACAACGGAAAATACAACACTCATTTATTGCTGTAAAAACTCAGCCTAAGCTGCTGTTACGAATCGGTTCTTTAAAAATAGTAAACGAAGTCCAAAAATTACGATTCTGGTGCCATTAGAACCGTATTTTATAACACATGAATCTAGGCTTCAGAAAATACATTTTTTGTTAAGTTATGGCCCGTTTACAGCCTGATGAAGTCGGCTGAAATCATTACTCAGCTTGCTGTTTTGTGGTTTAAATGTTACTAAAATGTATTAACAAGTATCCGAACAACGGGTTTATCAAAAGCTTGACTAACAAACATCATATATGTATTAACCAACCTTAAACCAACAAGTTTTCATCTTTATGCATCAATCATAAGTAAACTTTTTACATGTAAAATTTCATATAAACTTTTATGTTCATCTACTAGTTCTTGTCACTTTAGTGATTTAAAACATACTACACCTTTTGATCATAGAAACGAGATGAAACAAGATTAACAAGAGTGTAGCAAGAGACTTACTACTAGCTTATAGCTAGGGTAGAATCTATTGAGAATATGATGGTGAAAAAGACTAGAACAAACTCCTTAGAAAGTCTTTCAAGTTGCCACCTCCATAGATTCACCTTGTAAGCTTTGAATAGATTTGTAATGGAAGAAGATGAATGTTGGAGATGGTGGTGATGGGTTTCGGTTTTGGGATGAACCGAAAGAGAGAGAGTAGAGTGATAAGGGTTGAGTGTGAATCTTAGAAATGATGGTGATAATCCATAAGCCATGCTTCTTGTAAGATTTCTTACATATCATGTTCAAGTTTGCAAGCAAAAGATCAAATAAAATAATGAGTTAAATCTAATCAAATATTGGAAGAATGGAGGATGATTTGTGGGTCCTACTTGGGACTAAAATCGGATGGGGGAGGGGGGCTTTATGTAACATTTTGCAACTAATTGGTAAATGATAGTTTGTTTGTAAGTAATGTGATGATAGGTGTTAGTGATTGGGTTTTTAGTGGGTGTTATGGTGTACGGGGATCACGACTAGCTCAAATTAATTAAATAATGTGTTTGACAAATATTTGGTGTCCTGGGTAATGCCCGGCTGTTCGGTCGGATACTGTTCCGTTAAGTTGTTAAATTGTTCCGTAAGGCGTCTTATTCATATATTTTTGTAGCACAATTAATTCCTAACACATAGGAAAATATTCAGGACCATTTAGTCAAGTTTTCTGCACAAGCCAAGTACGTTAACAAACACATGTAAGTATATCACAGTAATCAGAGAGCAGTTAAATGATTCAGCACAGTCATCAAGCCCTTTAATGATCATTAATAAATTGTACGGATTACATGGGATTTTGGGGGTTGTCACATTCTCCCCCTGTTAAGAGAATTTCATCCCGAAATTTAGCGCGTGGTTACTGAGGAAGCTAGTTAAGTTGCGTTGTTTTCCTGGTTTTCCTGGGGTGTCACATCATCCCCCCGTTGATTTGGAATTTCGTCCCGAAATTCTGTAGTAGCTTCAGCCTCAGTAGTGGTTGTGTTTTTCTTAAACAGTTGGGGATACTTGAGTTTCATTTGGTCTTCTCGTTCCCAGGTATACTCTGGGCCACGATGAGCATTCCAACAAACTCGGACCAGAGGTATCCTGGTATGCTTGAGGATCTTAACATATCGATTTGTAATCTCTACTGGTTCCTCGACGAATCGCAGCTGGTCGTCGATAGTGAGTTCCTTGAGAGGAACTATGAGGGTCTCATCTGACAGACACTTTTTCAGATTCGACACATGGAATACGTTGTGAACTCCACTGAGTTCTTCAGGTAGATTCATCCTGTGGGTGACTTTGCCAATTTTCTTAATGATCTCGAACGGTCTGACATATCGCGGATTGAGTTTGCCTCGTTTGCCAAAGCGGATTACACCTTTCCAAGGTGAGACTTTGAGTAGCACCCGATCCCCAACCTGGAACTCGAGTGGCTTTCTTCCCTTATCAGCATAGCTTTTCTGATGGTCACGAGCTGCCGCCATTCGCTGTCGTATCTGAGCAATTCTCTCGGTGGTATCTACCACAAGTTCTGGGCCAGTGATTTGGTTGTCACCAACTTCTGCCCAACAGAGAGGTAATCGGCATTTGCGTCCGTACAATGCCTCAAACGGAGCGGCCTGAATGCTGGTGTGGTAGCTGTTGTTATATGAGAATTCCACTAGCGGGAGGTGCTTTTCCCAGCCATTACCAAAATTGATTACGCATGCCCTAAGCATGTCTTCCAAGGTTTGGATGGTGCGTTCAGATTGCCCATCCGTCTGTGGGTGATAAGCGGAGCTCATATCTAAACGTGAGCCAAAGGACTTGTGCATAGCTTGCCACAGTTCAGAAGTAAAACGCGCGGCACGATCATAAATGATGGAGGTTGGCACTCCGTGCCTCGATACCACTTCCTTTAGGTAAATGTCTGCAAGAGTAGAAAACTTATCCGTTTCTTTGATAGCCAGAAAATGTGCAGACTTGGTCAGTCGATCTACGATCACCCAAATGGTATTGTTTCCGCGTTGAGATCTGGGCAGACCAGTAACGAAATCCATGGAAATTTGCTCCCATTTCCATTTAGGTATCTCTGGTTGTTGAAGTAGGCCTGATGGTTTCTGATATTTAGTCTTGACTCTCGCACAAATCAAGCACTTACGGACGTAGGTTGCTATGTGGGCTTTCATGCCAGGCCACCAATACGTAGTCTTGAGGTCGTGGTACATTTTATCCGAACCAGGATGTACTGAATAACGAGACTTGTGTGCTTCATCCATCACAAGCTCGCGTAGGTCTCCATACAGTGGAACCCAGATGCGTCCGTTAATATAGTAGGCACCGTCTTCCTTTTGTTCTAGGCGCTGCCTCGATCCTCGTAAGGATTCAGCTCTGATGTTCTCCGCTTTCAATGCTTCAACCTGAGCATCGCGAATCTGAGCGGGAAGGTTGGATTGGATGGTAAGCTGTAACGCACGTACACGCTTAGGTATAGTATCCTTTCGACTGAGGGCGTCAGCCACAACATTGGCTTTGCCCGAATGGTACTTGATAGCGCATTCATAATCATTTTAGAGCTCGACCCATCGGCGTTGTCGCATGTTTAACTCCTTTTGCTTGAAGATATGCTCGAGACTCCTGTGCTCGGTGTAAATGGTGCACTTGGTACCGTACAGGTAATGTCTCCATATCTTAAGCGCGAAAACAACTGCTCCCAGTTCCAAGTCATGCGTAGTGTAGTTCCTTTCGTGAACTTTAAGTTGGCGCGATGCGTAGGCAATGACCTTGTCACGTTGCATCAATACGCAACCCAGTCCTTGTATGGACGCGTCGCAATAAACCACAAAATCATCTGTGCCTTCAGGCAATGAGAGAATAGGCGCGCTACAAAGTCTATCTTCCAAATGCTGAAATGCAGACTCCTGTGCATCACCCCAACGATAGGTGACACCCTTCTGAGTCAGTGAAGTGAGAGGTTGCGCAAACCTTGAGTATCCTGCCAAGCCCAAGAATTGGCGGATTTCTGTTGGTGTACGAGGTGCAGGCTAGTTCTTGATCGATTCAACCTTAGATGGATCCACATGAATTCCATCCTTGTTTACCACATGGCCTAGAAAGTGGACTTTGCGAAGCCAGAAGTCACATTTTGAAAACTTGGCATACAATTGCTCTTTTCGAAGAAGTTCCAACATAAGTCGTAGATGCTGCTCGTGTTCCTCCTGACTCTTAGAATAGATTAGGATATCGTCGATGAACACAATAACGAACTTATCCAGGTAAGGCTTGCACACTCGGTTCATGAGATCCATGAAGACCGCTGGTGCATTCGTTAGCCCGAATGGCATAACCAGAAACTCGTAATGGCCGTAACGAGTTCTGAATGCTGTTTTGGAGATGTCCTCATCTCGGACCCTCAGCTGATGGTATCCCGATCTCAAATCAATCTTGGAGTAATAGCTCGACCCTTGCAACTGATCGAACAAGTTGTCAATACGTGGAAGAGGATAACGATTCTTCACAGTCACCTTCTTGAGTTCGCGGTAGTCAATACACATTCTGAAGGTACCGTCTTTCTTCCTTACGAATAACACTGAAGCTCCCCAGGGCGAAGAGCTAGGATGAATAAAACCTTTTTCCAAAGTTCTTGTAATTGCTTGGACAGTTCTTCCAGTTCGGTTGGGGCTAAGCGATGAGGTGCTTGAGCTATGGGCGCTGCTCCAGGAGCTAGCTCGATTTGGAATTTGACTCGTCGATGAGGCGGAAGACCAGGTAATTCCTCAGGAAATACCTCAGGAAAATCGCGCACAATAGGAATGTCTTAAATTTTCTTCTCTTCCGTTGATGTGTCAGTAACGAGAGCTAGAATGGCAGTGTGGCCCTTATGCAAACACTTCTGGGCCTTTAAGGAAAGAGATAATGCCTATAACAGCACCACTCTTATCGCCCTGAATCACCAGAGGTTCTTCACCAGAACGAGGAATGCGGACGATTTTCTCCTTGCAAACAATCTCCGCTTGATGATGAGATAGCCAATCCATCCCAATAACAACGTCGATACTACCAAGTGTGATAGGGATGAGATCGATAGAGAAAGTCTGACCAGTTAAAACGAGGTTACAACCCTTAACTATGTGTGTGGCCTCGAGACTTTTACCGTTTGCTAGCTCTACCGTGTGTTTGGCGGTCAAAAGTGTTGGGGTGCGCTTAAGCATTTGACTAACTGTAGGTCCGGCTAGGGGAGGATCTAGTCGCCTAATCCTTGTATACGAACCACTCCGGTTGTGCGGAATCCAACCGAAATAGCAAACCGAGATAGAACACGCAATAACACGACACACAAAGTTCAACGATTAACACCACTTGTATTAAACGTATGAAAGGTCCGTTACAAGCACAAGGTTTACAAATCAGTTCTGCAAACTCTCTCTAGTGTGTGTGTGTGTTTCTGCTCTCTAAGTGTCCAACTTCTGTCTCTCTGTCTGCCTTATCGAAGTGAACACAACACACGGGTATTTATACCCAAACCAGCAGGTCTGGTCGAAGGATCATGCATACCGGTCGAAAGATCATCTTTCGACCAGGAACAGCTCGAACGATCAACATGTACCACGAAGGATGTGATCTTTCGTGGTCCATCTCTCGAAGGACCATCTTTCGAGCTCATTATCATCGAAGGATATAAGTGATCCTTCGATGACCATCCTTCGAACCAAACACATTACAAACATAATGTTGACTGTTTGGCCAAGTCAAACCGGAGGATGGTTGACTTGGTCAAACTTACAGACTAACAAAGACATCGTTTTACATTGTGACCGAATACAGACAAAGTGCAGACATAAGTGCACCAACAAACTCCCCCTTGGCTGTAGCTTTGTCTGGCTTATCAACAATCAGCTGTTGCTTTGTCTCGATCTTCATTCTTGTAAGTTCTCGTGTCTTCAAGTCTTTGACTTCTATTCAAGTCTTCAATGTCGGAGGATCTTCAAAGTCTTCACGTCTTGAAAGCAGAAAGTGTACCAACAAACTCCCCGTTTCATGTAGGAAGTGTGTTGACAAACTCCCCCTTAACATAAGCTCCCCCTTGAGTTATGCTCGTGAAATACTTGTTCTTTATGAAGTGAGATCCTTGTGGTGTTGATGATGGTCAGTGGCAACTCGATCATCTTCGTCTTTTGAGTGCCTTCACGTCGTGTCTTCATTCTGAAGCTTGTCATCGACCATGTTCTCCTAGCCTTTAGAATCTGCACATGCAAGAAATCTAAACGCGTAATGAGAACAACCGCTTGGAATATCATAAGCAAACGACACACATGTGACCATTGTTTAAACAAACACCGTCCGACAGTTTGAAAGATTAATAAATTTGTCAATTTCAATTTTAACTTTCAACGCTTGCAAATTTCGACCGTTTATGAAGATTTAGTCATTTTCGGTTTTCGTTCAGGTTTCAGGTAACGAAGACTCGAGCTCCAACATCGTACGATCGAAAATAAAATAGAAATAAAATCTTTTTGGCTTTTATAAGATTTATATTAAAACACACATAAAATCTTTTTGGTATTTTTGAATATTTCAAATGTAAAGACTGAAAGCAGTAAATAAATATATACAAAGGTGCGGAAAATGAAAGCATTAAATAAATATTTACAGACATTCTTTTTGTGAGTTTCGAGGGTAAGAGAATCATATCAGTGTACGGTCATGCCAAAACACTCTTGTTGTTCTTTTAGTTAACATTAAGATAAGCATCCTATAACAATTATCGGTATTGTTGTCCACATAAGCTCAACTTATCATTTGTAATCATGGCGAGGGGATACGTTAAGGTATGATTTATACTTACCGACCGGTGTTCATCCACATCACGACACATTCCCGTATCAAGGTATGCACGAGGGTTCATCTTACCGGTGAGTATACCGATTATCATCTGTTTGACCGTATATGATGTGAGATTCTCACTTATTTTGAACTGAAAACAAGCCCTATGTGATAGAATCACTTATTGATGAGGAACTTGATTTTCGATGCATGAGGGCACAGGAGCAAGTCCGTGAACAGGTCAGTACTTTCGTACAGCAGAGAGACGAACTTGACACCCGGAAAGAATTTGTGATATATTATCACTTATTTGTTTGGACATGTGATTGTTGATCACTTATTGAGGTCGTATGCAATAAGTACACGTATGTATAGTATCATGGAAGATCTAGACTTGCGTCCCCGTTATTTTTCGGTAAAAGATACAACCATGATACCCAGATGATAAGCAGCATAAAGACCGAATATCTCAGAACCTCGGCAATCTCTCAAACGAAATTTCGGTACCAAGACCATATGCCAATGAATGGTTCCCACCCAGTCTTCAGTCGATTTAAGTTTATATCACCCTGCACACTTTAAAATGATTGTGAGCCTACCGATACATCTTATATAGAGCTGCTTATCGTTTTTCATTTAAGGTTTAAAGAGGTTTAGACAGACCACTGATGTACTATCATTTTCTCTTTTTCTCGCCAGGAAACTCATTTTTGTTTTTCTATTGTTTTTGTGTTTTTGAAATTTTTCGATGTTTTTGGATTTTCAAATTTGGATTTACTCCCCCTAAAATCAACAAACTAATATAAATTTAAACACAAAGGTATTTACAAAAATGATTTTCCGATGTTGGTTTTACTCTTGCTTGACCTTAATGCCGTTTACCAATAATAAATATTGAATCTGAAATGATTTATCGAATTTTGGAAAAAACAGTTGGCATGTCGGTCATCGGTGCGGACCATGACAACATCGATGAGTTTCATATTGAAACAATCACGTGTGAAGTGATATTCGAGATCAATGTGTCAGGTCAAAGAGTGCTGTACGAGATGATAATAATTCATAAAGCAGCTTAAACATCGACAAGTATAGGAGAGATTAGAAATTTAAAACCGTATCCTGCAACTGCTTCGTGCATTGCAAGGAATTTGAGTGTTCTCCCAAACTGGATATCCACCCGGTGTGGATTTCAAAGTCGATTTTGTAGCTACTGAGAAATCTCTTCACAGCAACAAGATCAGAAACCTCTGGGTCCGGCTGGTCTTCCACATTGCACCAGCGAAGGTCTTTATCTTTCTCTTGAGAAGTAGTGTGCGGTTGTTCAATCCACGCCAAGGCATCCGCACACCCGGTTGGTTTGATCAACAAACACATTCTCTTCAATCGCACCGTGGAGAAATGTACACTGCACGTTCATCTTGTTGATTTTGAACTTCAAACGTGCTGCAGGTGCGTACTTTTCATTGGAATCTTTCCTGAGGACCCGAACAAAAACCATAACAACCAAACTTTGGAACATTTTTCAACTGGTCGAATTTTTCAACTTCATTCCTTTTTCCTTCATCAGACATTTTTGTCTTCTTTTCTCCTCTCTCCATCAAAGGTAACAACATTCTCCTAGATGTAACAATATTTTGGAGCCTTATGTCGCCGATCTTGTGCATGGACGCTCCACTATCAACAATCTTACGACTATCGAAAGTTCCTCCTGGAACATCCTACACACTCACTCAGAGATTAGTTGGAGAGGGGGACCCAAGCCTTCACAGACTTGGGTCGTCCGTCATCATCGAGGATTGTGACATTCATTTCCCGATGATTCGGAATTGATGTGGCTCCCCCTGAAACAATTTCAAATTTTGGTTTCCAAATCTGTTTTTGGTTTTCAAGTTTAACATTTGATTCAACAGATTGTGTTTGGACAACGTTCGGTTTTAAAACCTTTTCAACATTTTTCCGTTGTTTCTTTCTCTGTTTCACTTCTTGTTGTTTAACAAGACGAGGGTCCTGTTTTGGTGAAACAAATCTTTTATGGTAACTGTTACCATGGGGGGCATCAACCTTTGCTTTCAACTTATGAAGATACGGGCAATTTCGAATGATATGCCCGATTGTACCACACTCAAAACATGATCTTCGTTCAACAAACCCCGAAGTATCATGTGGTCTTCTTGCCGATGATGAAGAACTTTGTGATCTCGAGGTACTAGGTTTTGAACTAGTTGGTTCATTCCTTTTCATCACAGTTACTTTCTGGACAAAATTTAAGTTAGATTGATTTGCAAATTTTTCAATTTTGTCCGTTCCCTTCGATCTCACAAAGTTCACCTTCTTGTCCTTTCTCTTGTTTTGGCTCTGTTTGCCTTTTCCATTTCCTTGGGCAGCGTGATTTTGCTTTCGTTGATGGTTTTGTTTTTGCAATTTTTGATTCCCATATTTCTTTCTAACTTCAGATTTTGGGATAGGAGCACACTGAGTTACTACAACTCCTGGGCTTGACTTTCCCAAAAACTTACTAGTAGAGTCTTCGAAAACTTTATCAATCAAAGATTGATTGACATTTTTAATAGGGAAATCCTTGTCTGAATATATTTTATCAGATCCAATCAACGTATAAAGCAAGTTCACGCTTGCGCAACTTCCAGATGAGGATTCAACAGACTTGGTTGTAACAGTCACAGACGGTTTTGCAGGTGGATCACAAAGAATGTGATTCTCAAGAGGTATGTCCTCTTCTTTTGTTACCGTTTCTGACTGTTCAGAGTTAGTATTCTCGGATTCATCATCTGATGAATCAGCATCCTCAACAATGACTGGAGGATCCTGATTTTGTTCAGCAGAAGACACACATGTATCTGCTGACACATCCGAATCTGACGATACTTCCTTTTTGTAACCGAGTCCTGTTGCAAATTCCTCAACGTCTAAAGGAACAGATGGTTCAAAGTGAGTTCTATACTCCTCATCAGGCAGTGCATCGTAATTGTGTCTAACAGGTGGTGGACATTGCTTATAACCTATGCATGTGACATCCTTTTTCTCCTTCTGAACATCAATGATGTGATCCAACACATAGCTAGAGCTTAAATAGCTGTCTAACTTAAGTCGGATCGCCTCACTTTCAGTTCTAACACAAGCCATCTCTTTTTGCATTATCTCAAGACGAGTTATATACAAATTGATGTCAGTTTGTTTTCTTGAAACCATTTTTGTTAACTCAGTTTTATCTTTCCTTAAAGTTTCAATCATCGTTTTAAATTCCTTTTCATGGTTTTCATAAAACATGTTGGCTTCAGTGCACTTTGAAAGATCCACTGTTAATTTCTGATTGTGAATGAATGTCACATCATATTTCTCTTGCAAAGCCTCGTGTTTGCTTTGCAATTCACACCACCTATCATTCAATGAAACATGTTTGTCTTGCAAGTCAAACAAACTAGCTTGTAAAGCATCATGTTTGCCTTGCAACTCAGACATGTTTACTTCTAAATTAGCACATTTAACATGCAATCTATCACAATTACCACAACTAACAGCAGTGGGTTCATTGACACATACCTGACTGGAATCACTCTCAGATGTTGACCTTTCTGCATCAGAATCAACAACCTCCCTTGATGATTCATATTCAGATCCAACCTCGCTTGAACTTGAAGTAGTATCATCCTCAACTGAAGTTGAAACATCTTCATCTGAACTACTGTCATGTTCAGAACTGTCATTATTTCCCGAGGATTCACCATTGCTGGCATCTTTGACAACTTCAGCAAAACAAGCTGTTCCAACTGGAGCATCACTACTCAACCTGATTGACCAATCACTACTTTCATATACTTGAACCACAAGTGCCTGGTTAGCATTTGATGGTCCTGCTTGGCTTTGGTTGTTGACCGGTATCAATGTACGCTCATCGTTCCTGTTCTGATTCTGCTGGTCTCCTTGATCTCTGAAAGGGTTCTGGTTCCCATGCTGAGCTGGCTTAACAGGAACTTGGATAGGATTGCCATGTAGATCTGTTGTCACAGGAGGCCTTTGGGTTTGCTGTTGAGGCACTGGTTGAGGGACTGGATTAAGCGGATTTCCATACATGTCTGTTGTTGGAGGAGGAGTGCCATACAAGCTATGAAACGGATTTCCGTACAGATCTGTTGGTCCGGTAGATCGAACAGGTAATGGATTTCCGAACATATCAGTTGCTCTGATAGATTGTTTCGGTGCGGGAGACGGAGTACCAAAATACATGTCTGTATTTACCGGAGTATTCCATCTAGGATTCATTTTTGATCAGCCGAAGGATACCTGTTCGAAAGATACTTGAAAAACACAAACTGTTAAGCACAAACAGACTGATGATCGAAAGATCCACACCTGTTCGAAGGATCAACAGGGTTCGAAAGATCTCTGTTGAATTTCGAACAAAGTTTTTCGAAAGATTCTCCAACCGAAGGATCCTTATCCTTCGAAAAATTACTGTAGACCGAAAGATGAAATCGAAAGATGACTTCGAAAGACTCCCCAATCGAAGGATCCTAGTCTTTCGAAAATGAGCAGTGGACCGAAAGATATATGTTTCGAAAGTATTCCTTGGAACGAAAGATAAGTCTCACACTTCGAAGGATGCTCGAAGGATAACTATCTGTCGAACCTCCTTTGGTCGAAAGATGATCTTTCGACTTCGAAGGATATCTTTCGAACTAGCTCTGACACAGTTGACAAATCGGACAGTTTGGTGAAAAGTTGATGGGTTGGTGAGAAAGTATGTTCAGACCATATCTTTCGGTCTGAAACATGCAGGTTTTTCACCAACCGGGTAATGATCTCAATAGTTTAATCAAAACACTCTTTTCAATGCACAAACACCTTGAAGTTCAAAATTTTTAAGATAAAAAGTGTGAACTATCAAGAACACAATGAAGAACAAACCCAGAAATATGAATATTTCTGCAAACCGACAACAAACCGAAACCCGATTTTAACAAGTTTTTCCAGAAAATATAAACTTTTAAAACCCGAAAAACACCCGAAAACACTCGGTTTTAACAAGGAGAAGAGCCAAGGCTCTGATACCACTTATAGGTCCGGCTAGGGGAGGATCTAGTCGCCTAATCCTTGTATACGAACCACTCCGGTTGTGCGGAATCCAACCGAAATAGCAAACCGAGATAGAACACGCAATAACACGACACACAAAGTTCAACGATTAACACCACTTGTATTAAACGTATGAAAGGTCCGTTACAAGCACAAGGTTTACAAATCAGTTCTGCAAACTCTCTCTAGTGTGTGTGTGTGTTTCTGCTCTCTAAGTGTCCAACTTCTGTCTCTCTGTCTGCCTTATCGAAGTGAACACAACACACGGGTATTTATACCCAAACCAGCAGGTCTGGTCGAAGGATCATGCATACCGGTCGAAAGATCATCTTTCGACCAGGAACAGCTCGAACGATCAACATGTACCACGAAGGATGTGATCTTTCGTGGTCCATCTCTCGAAGGTCCATCTTTCGAGCTCATTATCATCGAAGGATATAAGTGATCCTTCGATGACCATCCTTCGAACCAAACACATTACAAACATAATGTTGACTGTTTGGCCAAGTCAAACCGGAGGATGGTTGACTTGGTCAAACTTACAGACTAACAAAGACATCGTTTTACATTGTGACCGAATACAGACAAAGTGCAGACATAAGTGCACCAACACTAACTTTTAAGGACACATAACTAGTATCGGCACCCGAATCGAATAAAACAGTAACAAAGAAGTCATCCAGAAGAAACTTACCCAGCACAACGTTGGGATCGTTCCTTGCGTCAACCTGACCAATCACGAAGGTGCGACCTTTGCCGTTATTGTTACCCCCGTTTTTGCCTCCATTGTTGTTCTTATTTCCTTGGTTGTTGTTCTGATTCTGATTCAGCTGAGGACAGTGCCTCTTGAAGTGACCCTCAGCACCGCACTGGAAGCATCCCTTATTACCTTGCTGGTGTTGCTGTTGGTTTTGGGGAGTTTGTGGCCGCTGTTGTTGGTTCTGCTTCGCAGGACGTAAGCTTCGGCAATCTTTGGCTTCATGTCCCAACTTGCTACATCTCTGACAACGACCCTTGTTGCACGGCCTGCTGTGGTGCAAACTACATCGATTGCACTTTGGGTGATTTCCCCTGTATCTACCCTGACCTTGATTTCCAAAAGGCTGCTGACTGGGGTTCCTGTGTTCATTTATCTTTCGCTGCTGGGACTGAGACTGAACTGGAGTAGAACCCTCGCCCGAATTTCCATCCCACTTGCGCTTGTTGTTACTGGGAGCATCAGTATTAGTAGCGTTAATACGCTTGGGCAGCTTGCCCTCTTCTACCGCCTGATCGGTGAGCTGGTGTGCCAAACGAATGACTTGCTGAATTGTGGGAAGGTTGGCCGCACTTACAGACCCTTGGATTTCCGGGACTAAGCCTCTGAGGTATAGCTTGATTCGCCTAGATATGGGTTGTGACATGTTAGGACATAAGGCAGCCAAGTCGTTGGACCTCTTTGTGTATGCCTCAATCTCTGATCCTTCCATCTTCAAACCATAATACTCTATCTCAAGTTTCAGTATGTCGTCCAGGTGGCAGAACTCTTCCTTAATCCAATCCTTGAAGTCGCTCCAGAGGGTGGCATTCGCGTTTGCCAACCCGAGCATCTGAACCTGTGCGTTCCACCAAGAATACGCTTTCCCTTGGAACATGCCAGTAGCGTACTTCACTCGTTTATTGGTAGGGCTTTCACTCTCTTTGAATGTAAATTCGATTCTTCGGATCCAGTGTAGAAGGCCGATTGTCCCTTCAGTGCCGTCAAAAGTGGGAGGTTTGCATTCCAGGAACGCCTTGAAGGTGCCCATGCATGTTTGAAGGTGCATGGGTTGACTCCCTGTTTGGGTTGCTAAGGCTTCAGCAATCCGTTCGTTAATCAAGGTCGTCAGCTGACCCTGGGTCATGTCGAGACGTTCACTCATGATCTTCATATAGAAGGAACACACGTAAGAAGGTGTCGTAAGGTGCGTAAGTGTGGGATGACAGAAGAGAGTAAGCACACAAGGTTCAAATAGCAGTTATTACACTAGCTAATGCATACTATGATCAAATGTGCTACTAGCAGGTAGGTAATACAAACATAAACCATATTACCTATAATGTCGAGTCTTGCACGTAGAGCGAAGCGTCGTTGTGGATCGTTGAGCACTGTACAGGTTATAGTCTGGTTTTAACAAAAACTTTTTCCCTTTATTAAAACCAAGTTCACTATAACCAATGGCTCTGATACCAATCTGTCACACCCCCAAAATCCACCATGCGGGGTATCACCGCTTGGAGGCGTGACATGACCAGGATCGAGCCACCAATCATACTGAACAACGTACTTAAGTAAATAAAGACAACCACAATACGATTGGTGACCAAAAGCTAGTTAACCAAGTTTTTAATTTAGACAGCGGAAGCATAAACGTAAAGTTCAAAACATAAGTTCGCAGTTCATAAGTTTAAAGTCCAACACATAGGTTTAATAAGTTCATAATGTTTTAAACATTAAACACTGGACATATCCGTCCGCACACCACAACGACTCCTTCCTCGTGCAAGCTCCAAATGTTTAGCGACCTGCAAGGCATGTAACAACGAGTCAACAACAAAGTTGAGTGAATTCACAGTTGGTTGTTTAGTTATAGTGTTCGTGAATCATTTGTTCATTTCGTAAACCAAGTATCTTAGTTATCTGTATCGCGGTTTCCCAAACATGTTTGCGATGATTAGTGGCCAGATCGCGGTTTCCAAAACATGTGTGCGATGATTAGTGGCCGTATCGCGGTTTCCCAAACATGTGTGCGAAGATTAGTGGGGGCTTCCCATGTGTCGACTAGTCGTGTTTGTACGTGCCCTTCTTGAACCAAGGACCGTAGCGAGTGTGAGTGTACGTAGGTTTTACGTACGTGCCCTTCAATCCGAGGACGGTGAAAAGTAATTTAATAGTAATGATAGTACGAGTAGTTATTCAATCCCATTCCCAACCCACCGGGAATCCCATGCCTTAGGAGTGTGAACTCACCTCGGTTGCTCGGTTTGACTCTCAAAAGTAGCTAACAGTCAAGGTCGGTCAATCACGTCCTAGTACGATTACCACTTAGTTTATTAGTGACTTCAAATAGAACACAAAGTTCCTACACGTATCTATCACATAACATGCATCACTTTAACGGTTTATGCCCATATAAGTTTCCCATCCATTACCCCACTCATAAACAAACATACGATGATGCACATAACATATATAACATGTTAGATCATTCACGGATAGCCTACTCGACATTTAGACACGCAAGTCACAACTTATCTCAATTCAGTATTTATATTCAAAACCGGCTGTTTTCGGACATTTTAATAAAATAGTTAAATTATTCCAAAAATTCCCAAATTTTTACAGGATGTCTTAAACATTCCATATTTTATTGTGTAAAAATATTGGCGTCCGGTTCACTACCAATATTTTATAAAAATTCATATTCCGGACTGAACTCAGATTTATGTATTTCTGACCACAGTCCACGGAACAATTTATTAAAAATTCATCGAGTGTCCGATTTACGAAATTCCAGTGGGTAATTACATCGGTTTCCATCTACTGTAGAAATTTCATGGTCTGATTCATCACAAAACTCTGGTTACAACGGAAAATACAACACTCATTTATTGCTGTAAAAACTCAGCCTAAGCTGCTGTTACGAATCGGTTCTTTAAAAATAGTAAACGAAGTCCAAAAATTACGATTCCGGTGCCATTAGAACCGTATTTTATAACACATGAATCTAGGCTTCAGAAAATACATTTTTTTTAAGTTATGGCCCGTTTACAGTCTGATGAAGTCGGCTGAAATCATTACTCAGCTTGCTGTTTTGTGGTTTAAATGTTACTAAAATGTATTAACAAGTATCCGAACAACGGGTTTATCAAAAGCTTGACTAACAAACATCATATATGTATTAACCAACCTTAAACCAACAAGTTTTCATCTTTATGCATCAATCATAAGTAAACTTTTTATATGTAAAATTTCATATAAACTTTTATGTTCATCTACTAGTTCTTGTCACTTTAGTGATTTAAAACATACTACACCTTTTGATCATAGAAACGAGATGAAACAAGATTAACAAGAGTGTAGCAAGAGACTTACTACTAGCTTATAGCTAGGGTAGAATCTATTGAGAATATGATGGTGAAAAAGACTAGAACAAACTCCTTAGAAAGTCTTTCAAGTTGCCACCTCCATAGATTCACCTTGTAAGCGTTGAATGGATTTGTAATGGAAGAAGATGAATGTTGGAGATGGTGGTGATGGGTTTCGGTTTTGGGATGAACCGAAAGAGAGAGAGAGTAGAGTGATGAGGGTTGAGTGTGAATCTTAGAAATGATGGTGATAATCCATGAGCCATGCTTCTTGTAAGATTTCTTACATATTATGTTCAAGTTTGCAAGCAAAAGATCAAATAAAATAATGAGTTAAATCTAATCAAATATTGGAAGAATGGAGGATGATTTGTGGGTCCTACTTGGGACTAAAATCGGATGGGGGAGGGGGGCTTTATGTAACATTTTGCAACTAATTGGTAAATGATAGTTAGTTTGTAAGTAATGTGATGATAGGTGTTAGTGATTGGGTTTTTAGTGGGTGTTATGGTGTACGGGGATCACGACTAGCTCAAATTAATTAAATAATGTGTTTGACAAATATTTGGTGTCCTGGGTAATGCCCGGCTGTTCGGTCGGATACTGTTCCGTTAAGTTGTTAAATTGTTCCGTAAGGCGTCTTATTCATATATTTTTGTAGCACAATTAATTCCTAACACATAGGAAAATATTCAGGACCATTTAGTCAAGTTTTCTGCACAAGCCAAGTACGTTAACAAACACATGTAAGTATATCACAGTAATCAGAGAGCAGTTAAATGATTCAGCACAGTCATCAAGCCCTTTAATGATCATTAATAAATTGTACGGATTACATGGGATTTTGGGGGTTGTCACACTATTCTTGCCACAAAAGCATAGTTTGAGGTAGAATAAGGTATGAAGAGCATAATCAAAGTATAATCAAGCGTATGAGTATCAAAATCAAGTGTCGTTCTCGTTCAAAACGCGTTTAGGGCATAAGTTTAGTTTAATTACAAGTTTAGCACATAGTTTCCAAGAATAATGATTAAACACCAATTGATTCACCGTTTCGAACATACGAGCATATATAACGTGTGTATAACATATAATTAGCAAAATACGAGTTTTATTCATGATCCAAGTCTCGGATTTTCCATCGCTTTTAATGAAAGAACGATTACAAGCCTACGAAGTTTCCAAAAATAGTTTTACAAACGATGGTTTCTAAATATAGAAAGTATGAAAACGCGGGGCGTTACATACTCGAACAACCAGAAATTCCTGTCTAGAAATAGGAGAGCATTTCGATGGACTTTGTTACTAAGCTTCCTCTTCGTCTGGTCATGATAGTATTTGGGTGATCATTGATCGATTAACCAAATCTACATACTTTCTCCCCATACGTGAAGATTACAAATTCGAGAATTGGCTCGTATCTACATGGATGAAGTCATTTGTCGTCATGGTATCCCCATTGACATCATTTCAGACTGTGATGGTTGCTTCACTTCTCGTCTTTGGAAAACGTTTCAATCCACTATGGGTACTCATCTTAACCTTAGCACCGCTGTT
>JARYGA010037967.1:0-21763 GCA_030545235.1 Helianthus tuberosus
ACAATCAGTCCTTTATGTTACAAATTTACACAATCAGTCCTTATTTACTAACCGACTTAACTGGGTTATGATTTTTGGACTGAAATGGCACCTTTCCAGTACGTGGGGGACGAAAATGGCGCATTTTTGAAAAATGGACTGAAATGGCCAAAGTAACCAAACCAGAGGGACGAAAATGGCAGTTAACTCATCCTTGAAAGATGTAACTATTTAAAAAGAAAAATTAGCTGTTAAAATAAAATCATCCATTCATTTATAAAAAAAACATTTTTTTGAACGGCAAGGAACGACGTGTCAACCACCATGACTCCGGACGCTGTGGCCAAGGTCGACTACTCGACCACTGCCAGCCCTTTGGCTCTCCCAGATGCGTGGAAACCCGACTTCCACCCGCCCGAAGGCATGACAGTGGAATAATCGGTAAAACCTTGCTTCCCATCCAAGACAAACCGGCGCCACCCGTATTCGCCCTTCACCTGGATGCCACAAAAAATAATAGAAAGAGTGTGAGTCGAACCTCGGTCATAAGAAACACAAAGTTCCATTGTTGTAGATTCTTTTTAAAAGAAAGTTGCTTTTTTTTAATGGCAAAAGAAAGATGCTTACACTTTGCCGTTGTCGACAAAACGCTTGGATAGGGGAGGGGAGGAAGAAGAGAGAGAGATGTTTGTGGGTGGGGTCCATTCCATCTCTCAACCAATCAGTGAGGGTGTTAGGAGTGGTTAAACATTTGAGAGTGACAAACTAAAAAATCAACCAATGAGAGTGTGTCACGTCAATCAGTGAAAAGTGTTTAAACTTTGGTGAAAGGTGATGACAATGGTTTAGACATTTGGTGAAGTTGTAAACTTTTTTGAAAAAAAGGAAAAATGTGTGATTGGTTGAGAGATGGAATGGACCTCACCCACAAACACCTCTCTCTCTCTCTCCTTCCTCCCCTCCCCTATCCAAGCGTTTTGTCGGCAACGGCAAAGTGTAAGCATCTTTCTTTTGCGATTAAAAAAAAGCAACTTTCTTTTAAAAAGAATCTACAACAATGGAACTTTGTGTTTCTTATGACCGATGTTCGACTCACACTCTTTCTATTATTTTTTGTGGCATCCAGGTGAAGGGCGAATACGGGTGGCGCCGGTTTGTCTTGGATGGGAAACAAGGTTTTACCGATTATTCCACTGTCATGCCTTCGGGCGGGTGGAAGTCGGGTTTCCACTGATTGACGTGACACACTCTCATTGGTTGATTTTTTAGTTTGCCACTCTCAAGTGTTTAACCACTCCTAACACCCTTACACTATTGGTGTTGGGAATTAAATCATTAATGGATATTTTATACTAATCTCATCATTAGACAGAGAATTAAAAGTTTAAAACAGAATATAAAAGCAAATGGAAAGGCCAGAGAACCTTCTCTTCTGCATCAAATACCTACATGCTACAACTACAAGCACCCTCCTTTTGTTCTCCACCTTTTTCTATCTTCAATCCAACCTACATTACAATCTTTATATTCTTTACATCTTCTTCAACAGTTCTCATAAGCTTAGTTCAAGTTTTCTTTGATGTCTGTGCCACTAGAACATGATTACATAGGTTTATCAGATGCTTCTTCCTTGGAAAGAAGCACTGAGTCCTCAAACATCTCATCTGATAATGCAACCAACACAGTTTTTAGTTTTACTCTCAAAGCTACTGAACTCAGTCTTGGGTTGCCTGGTTTTGGCAAAAATTCTGAAGAAAATGCAAAGTTTTTGCCTGTTGTCAAGAACTACATGTCAGGAGCTAAAAGAGGGTTTTCTGATGTTAACTTTAATGGTTCTGGGCCTTCTGGTAAATGGGCTTTGAATGGTGGGTCTGAAGCTGATTTGTGTAGGGGGGTTAATGGTGTTTTTGAGAAAAATCAAACTTCATCTTCTGATGTTAAGCCTGTTGAAGAGGAGAAAAAAGGCCCTGTTAAGTAAGTTTTCTTAAATCATATTTGGATATATTAAATGTACTATTTGCTGAAATTTGGTTTGATTTTCTATATATGACTGTTTTCTTGTTTCTTGAAAATTATATGTGCTTAAAGCCTTAATCTTGGAAAACTTTGCTAATGAAAGCTAAAAATATTGAGCTTATTTGTATCCTTTTTTAATTTATCCTTAAAAAACTACATTTTGGATATTTTTCTAGAATATTTGCTCTGTTTTTCTTGTGTTTTGACCTTGTATTTATCATGGATGTTGGTTCAAGATTATGTGAATTTTTTTCAAGTAAAGTGCTTTCACAGAGTTGGGATTTGTTTTTCTGTTTATATGCCTGTTTTCTTGTTTCTTGAAAGTTATATGTGCTTAAAGCACCAATCTTGGAAAACTTTGCCTTACTAAAAGCTAAAATCTTGAGCTTATTACTATCTTTTTGTCTATGATATTTATAAAAGCATGTTTACTGAATTAAGTTTGATTTTCTGCACATATGCATGTTTTTTTTGTTGCTTGAAAGTTATATATGCTTAAAGCCCCATATTTGAAAAACATTAGCTAAAAAAGTTATAATCTTTAGTTGAATTTTGCCCTTTTTCTGTAATCTATGGTACCCTTTAAGAAAACAAGATTCTGGCTTTCTTGAGGGAAATTTGACTTTGAGCTGGTCAAGATTGTGTGAATTGCTTTCAAGAACAGTTCTTAACAGTTTATGTAACAGGGCACAAGTGGTAGGATGGCCACCAATTCGATCATTCCGGAAAAACACTATGGCGACCAATTTGCCGAAAAGCGGTGACGTGGCAGAAGCGAATTTGGGATCTGGAGAGTGTCTTTATGTGAAGGTGAGCATGGATGGTGCTCCATACTTAAGGAAGATTGATCTCAAGATTTACCGTAACTATGCAGAACTTTCAAAGGCTCTCGAGAAAATGTTCAGTTGCTTTACTCTCGGTATGCTTGCTTTAATCTCCGTCTTTTATGTTAATTTCTTGATGGGGTTTTGACATGGTTATGGATGGTTTATGAAGTAGGTCAATGTACTTCTAATGGAATTAAAGGACGAGACGGGCTTACTGAAAGTAAGTTAAAAGATCTTCTTCATGGTTCTGAATGTGTGCTAACATATGAAGATAAAGATGGTGACTGGATGCTTGTTGGTGATGTTCCTTGGGAGTGAGTGGTTCTTAATTTAACAAAACGTTTTTCATCTAAGTATTTCGTTTAATGTGGTCATGTTGTCAACTAAAATCTAAATATTATGTTCTTGATTTTTGCAGGATGTTTATAGATTCATGCAAGAGACTGAGGATAACGAAAGGCTCAGAAGCAATCGGATTAGGTACGCAAACATAAAACTTTCAAGCCATGATCCTCCTTTAGTTTTCAAGATTATCAAAACAGCCCGCCTTGCGTTTTCTTGTATAAAAAAAAACAAAACTACTTTATGTTTCAAATGTGTTATAGTTATTGGATCATGGATTTATATCAAGTGTGATTTAATCGTGGTTGTGTTGATTTTACAGCTCCAAGATCGATGGCGAAGTGCAAGAACAGAAACTAGCACTAGTTCCCAATTTTAATACTGGGAGAGTTATTTGATAAAAACACGCAAAATGTGTTTATATACGCGGTTTGATAATTTTGATTTGTAGTTTTTATTTTCATCAATGGTAGAATGTTTCCGGTAGGTAAAAATCATAACTGGAAAGAAACATCCAGTTCTTTTGGTAATCCTATTGTGAAGCACTTGTCATTTGTTAATGTAAATGGCTTTGTTCTCCATCATTTGTTTGACTTTTCAGTTGAGCATGCGCTTCTTTTTCTACAAATAATGGGGCATATTAGGTACGGGTCGCAACAAGTATACTTTTAGTGCGGGTTAGAACGGTATAAGCCGACCCACACAGTTTTTTGTTTATCCTTTTTTCTTATTTTTATAAAGAGTTAATTGCCAAAATAGTCCCTGTGGTTTCGGCTGTTTTGCCAGTATAGTCCAAAGGTTTCATTTTTAATATCTGGATCCAAAAAGATTTCATCGTTGCCATTTTTGTCCAACTGACTTAACTTCATCCATGCTCCTTAGTTAGTCAAAGGGTATTTTTGTCATTTCATGTATTCTGAATTATATTAAAGATTATAAAAGGAGAACAAAAACTGTTGTGAGGGAGGATTGAACCTGGGCCTCTGGCCGGTTCACTAACAAACGCACAAGACAGTGGCCAATGAGCCATGCTCACATTTGTGCAAGAAATGGATCTTTATTGATTTTATTTTTTGATTCAGTTCATCACCTACACCTGAAAACAGATGACCATAGAAACCCTAATCTTTCAAGTTCAAAATTAATCATGATTGCACTATGTTAATGCAGATTAACCATGGGGCTTTTGATCTGCACCATGTTAATACCTAATCTTTCGTTTTAATTCAAACCCTAGAGTCCGCCTAGTATTAACCGACACTGCTGTTTTCCCGTTTCAGGCTGCGGTTGTTTTCCGGTGACGTCCGGCGACCTTGTATCGTTTAAAACTGACCAAATCATTCCCAAATAAATGTAAGATGATTGTCTCTAACGTTGTTCGATCATAACCGAATCTGATTAACAACATATTATTGCCTCAATGATTCGAATTTTAGAAACAAAATATCGACATTAACTTTGATTTCAGTATCGAACCGATTCTTGTTGAACTTTGAACATGTGCAGATCAAAAGCCCAAACTTGAAGATTAAGGTTTCTTTGGTCGTCTGTTTTGAGGTGTAGGTGAACAACTAAATCAAAGAATAAAACCAATAAAAATCCATTTCTTGCACAAATGTGAACATGGCTCGCTGGCTACTCTCTTGTGCGTTTGTTAGTGAACCGGCCAGAGGCCCAGGTTCGATCCTCCCTCGCAACAGTTTTTGTTCTCCTTTTATAATCTTTAATATAATTCAGAATACATGAAATGACAAAAATACCCCTTGACTAACTGAGCAGCATGGATGGAGTTAAGTCAGTTGGACCAAAAATGAAACCTTTGAACTATACTGGCAAAACAGCCCAAACCACAGGGACTATTTTGGCAATTAACTCTTTTATAAATTATATGATGTGTTTAATCTGAATAAGAGACTATTAATAAACAAATAATCTAACATTCACATGTTTATATTTTTATTACTTTCAAAAGTCAAAGTGAAATTGGAATTAACCCCCTTTAGTTTAAAGTTTAAACCAATTTGTTGAAACAAGCTCCTAATCTTACTTGGACATGCCGCATGTTGGGTTGTTTAGCAGCCCACATGCATTAAATATTCCACTGGTCGCTATACTTTCCCCTTTTAAACAGACAGGCATTGGATCCTCACACCCAATACCTTTCTCGTTGACTGAAAAATTTGACCTGTAGGGCAGCTAACTTTTTGTTTTTTATAGGGAAAATTTCACAGAATAATAACCAAATTTTAAAAGTGTTCTAATTAGGTTACTGGTGTCGTTTTTGTCACAATTAGATAACTTAACATTCAAATCGAGCCATGTCTTTTTTTCCACGTGTCAAGAAAAAAATGGAGCATAAGATGCTGGGGTTGAATTATTTTAATATATGAAATTATATTTATTAAAAATAAAAACCATTTAATTACATTAAAAATTAAAAAAACAAGTTACAATCCACGTCATCACTCGATGTTAGCATCAAATAAAAGAGAAAAGAAACAAAAATCCACATCACCACGGTTACCTATGAAATGGATGAAAAAACCCTTAATTTTAATGAAGAATGAACGTTGAGTGACCTGATTGGAATACTTTTGAAACTTGAGTGACCTAATTGAAACACTTTTGAAACTTGGTTACTATTCTACAAAGTTACCCCCACTACTACAATATGAAGCATTAGACGGTGTTCATATTTTGTTTAGACGGTGTTATTTTAATAACCCCGTCTTAAAATCAATTCCTCACATGACCATTGTGCAAATCCAATTAAAATATTCAACAAAATTCCATACAACACCGTCTTATGCTTAAACCCCGTCTTATGTTTACATATGCACCCTTTAGACGGTGTTTTCTTTAAACACCGTCTTATATGCTCATGGTTTAGACGGTGTTATTTTAATAACCCCGTCTTAAAATAAACTCATCACATACGTACTGTTATGATAACAATTTAACTTAGAAAAAAAAAAAAAAAACAAACATAAACCAATTCCTACCCTAACATACACTCTTACTGCTCGACCAAAACCCTAGCTCCCCTTCTCCTTCTACGCAGCCCCTCTAGATGCAGCATTCCCCTTCGATTCCCCTCCAGACACAGCATTCCCCTTCTACGCAGCCCCTGCAGACGCAGCATTCCCCTCTAGACGACGGAAGCATTTCCCTTCGATTCCCCCTTTGAGACTGGTTAGTTTTTCGATTTCCCTTTGAGACTGGTTAGTTTTTCGATTCCCCTTTGAGACTAGTTTGTATGTATATATATTCTTGTTTGCAAGTGATTTAAAGCGAACAGAAGAATCTTTTGACTATACTTTTTTATGGAGAATCTGCTAGACTATACGTTTTTATGGAGAATCTGCTCCACATATGTAAAATTGTGGTTTTTTATGGAGAATCTGCTGCACATGTATAGGATTGGTAAATAAAACTATATATTTGTTTTTCTGTAAAAAAAGACCCCAAAAACCGACACTTATGATGCCAAAGAGTATGAAAAAACAATCACTAGTTTGGTAAGTAAACCTATATATTTGTTAGTATGTATAAAATTTGTTGAATGTTTTAACATTTATATTTTTGGTTGTATATAGATTGATGCGGAGAAAGAAATGAAACTTAACGGAACTTATGGCCAAGGAAAAGAAGATCCTATAACTAAAATTTTTGGACCTGAGCATGGGGGCCGAACACGGGGCGTTTCAAGCACAATAGGTAATATATATATATATATATATATATATATATATATATATATATATATATATATATATATATATATAGGGATAAGCATTTGGTACCGGGTACCGGTACCGAACCGTATTATCGCCCTTTATTCAGACATTTTCTTATTTTCTTTGTGCCGATTGTGTCTCGCTTCTCTTTTCTATGTTTCCGGTCGTCATTCAGTTTTGTTCGTGTCCCTGATTTGGTGCTGTATGTTTTCATTATTCCATTTTAAGTATTGATTTCCGTATGTTCTTGCTCTGATTGTTTTATGTTTTTTTTTTTATACTCCCGTCTTTTTATTGTTTTGGTTCTTTTCTGATTGATGTATGAACAAAACATGCTTTTTTAGGTTTACAATTTGTATTTGGATTGTTGTTTGTAGAGTTAATAACTCATGATGGTCAATTTGTTTATGCAAACACTGTGATTTTTGTTTTGTTTAATGTTGTTTTTCTTTTAAAACAACTAATTTTTTGTTCATTCATTATTATCTTGGTTGAAGGCGGTGCCGGTCCTCAACGGGTATGGGGACGTACCCCATACCGCACAGCCTAACAATGAAAGTCAAATTAACCAGAATAGTCAAACAATGAACGCAACCCAACGGTTAAACGTTTAATGAATATATATATATCCAAATGTGATGAGTTTATGCGTCTTAATTTACCCCTTATGCATAACACTTGAATTTTTTGTTTTAGCCAAAGCATGCCAACGTTCAATTAAAAAAAGTAAATTTAGTCTATTTTTTGGGTGTTACATTAGACTTAGGCCCTTCGACATGCTAAATCTTTGCCTGTCTTATGTTTACCCTACAATTTTAGTATATGTGGATCTGTATGTAAAAGTCACTTTTTTTAGCCAATAGAAATTATTTTTTTAGTTCTAAAATTTTGCTATTGCAAATACCCCACTTCTTTTTATGTTTTCGTTTAATAAAAAATGTAATTTGCAATGCAATTTGTTTTTCGACAAACACTAAAATCATACTTTGACAACTTTTATAATAAACATCCCGCCGCAACGCACGGGTTGACATGAACTCGTTTTAAACAAAAACTAAGTTCTGCAACGTCATGTGATTATGAAAATATTAATGGAAATTAAAAGATCACATATTTTTAACTTATTCATGAGTAAGATTTCGAGGGCTCAAAATATGGTAAGGGAAGAACTGAAGAAGAACCAGATCCAATTTCCTTTAATTCATGAAACTATGAAAGTGGGCATGGGTGTTTGGGCCTGAAGTTGGACCAACGTTTGTGAGTCTGTGACAAGGCATTAGTTTGACGGGCCATGTACTTGGGATATGAGTACCGACTCTAAATTACCCGATCCCGAAAAAAGTGGTAAATTGTAATGCCGATACCAATACCAATACCGAATACAACCGGTATGGTATCGGTACGGGACGGTATCGGTATCTGGTACCACATGCTCATCCCTAAAAGAAACAACAAAAAAATGGAATTTCTTTGTTGTTTTATTGAAAAAACAATACCTCAAATCGATCTAGTCCAATCTCAGTTTAGCGACTCATCATGTCGATAAAGATTTCATTCTTGCACCGCATTTGGCTGAGTAAGTTTCTTTTAGTTAACTTTCTTTTATTTTATTACTATGATTCACCTAACTATTCTATAACGCTAATTTTGTAGTGACCATTGGTCTTTGTTCATCATTGCCCAACACATAAGACATGTATATATTTTGGATTCAACAAAGATAAAAGGTGAAAAGAATGCTTCTAACTATCGTCTTTCAAGCCTAATTCCTACCGCCTTAGGATCCGAGTTCAACTACACAATGGTTGATGTATGTGTGTTTGCTATTTCTAACTTGTTTGCTTTTCTTTAATTTTGAATTAATTAATTTGTTAATTTATTACAGTGTAAGCAACAAAAGGGTGGATGGGAATGCGGCTACATGGTTCTCCAACATATGTTTGACTTTGTCAATTTGTATCAAAACCAGTTTCCCGATAAAGTAAGTAAAATATACTTGTTTATCAGTTTATTACTTAACTGTTTATTTTTTTTTAAACTTAGAAGGTTCAGATGTATATAACATGTAAATATATACATAGCTTTAATGCCGATGTTATTACCGATTTTTCTCTTTGCCTTTAGATTTAGTCTATAATATTTGTAATAACTCTCTTTCTATCTACTTTTATTTTAGATGTGGCACGACACGAGAGAGGCTACGGATAATGAAATAGATGTTTTGTTGATGACGTTGATGCCGAAGCTTTTTAGCGAGTTAGGTATTTCGCTAGATTAGCGTATGTAGTTTATTTATACAATTTAACGTAGTTTGTTATGTATTCACAAATGATTGTAGTTTGACGGGTTTATCTCCGAATTGGATGTCTACGGGTTTATTTTCGATTTGAATATGTATTGTTTTGGTTTGATTTGAAAATGCTCCATTGGTGTATGTGTATAAGCTTGATGTATTTCCTGGAAACCTTTTATATGTTTTTTTTACTGCAAATGTATTTCCAGTTTATAAGACGGTGTTCACCAAGTTTAAGCCGGCAGTTTATAAGACGGTGTTCACGAAGTTTAAGCCGGTGTTCAAACTCTGAACACCGTCTAATAAGACATGAAGTTTAAGCCGGTGTTCAAACACTGAACACCGTCTAATAAGACATGAATTTTAAGTCAGGGTTCAAACTGAACACCGTCTAAAAAGACATGATTTTAAACCAGTGTTGTTTAAGACGGTGTTGAAAACACCGTCTTAAAACCGATTTCACCCCGTCTTAAGCTCTATTTTGTAGTAGTGCCCTTTTTTATAACAGCAAAAACTATATCAAATTTTAACAGCAAAAACTATATCGATTAAATATAAAAACAGTGCTAACAAGAAGCTGGAAATCTCAAAAATTACACAATAACGTCATGGATATTAAAATCGCACAATCTATCCCAGTTTAAAACATTGAAGTATTAAACTTAGATCTATTTTTTAAGAAAGGATTGTAGATCTATTTTTTATCCATAAAAAAAGACTCCTACTTTATGATTTCCGCCGTTCTTGCGAGAGGGATAGTATTGTTGTTGAACTCCTTTTTGTTACATGGCTTCCAAATGCTCCAAAATGTCGTAATAAACACAGCTTCAATAACCAATGTTTTAAAAACCGGTAAATACCGGCCGGTTATACCGGTATTACCGTTTCCAGATGTAAATCCGGTACGAAACACCCCGCTAAATAAGTGAAACGTCATAAGGTTTGTACCGGCGGTAAAATCCGGTATACCGGTTTGAAACGTAATACCGGTACCGGCCCAGGGTTATTTTAGTTTGGGTTGTTACTTATTTTTATTATATATGTTATTTATCTTACGTAATTTTTATATATTATGATTATTCGTAACTAAAAGTTCTTATTTAATATTGTATGAAACGAAAATAGTTGATGTATTCAACACTCAAATGACTTAAACATATCGTACACTTTCATTTAAAAGAGCTTCTTGGAAAAGTGAATGATTTTCGATTATCTTTTGAATTATTTTTTATTATGGATTTACTTTTGGATCATCTTTTAATATGTAGTCATGCATTTTTGGATTAACTTTTGAGTTGATGTTGTAATTTATTAAATTATAGAGTTAGCTAGTAAACCCGGTTAAACCGTTCGGTACAAACTGGTTCGATCGGTTGAACCATTTTTTAGCCTAATCCGATTTGATTTAAAAACCGGTTTTTAAAACATTGTCAATAACCTTCTTCCACTCCTTTGACCTTGGTTTGGTAAGTGAGGTGTAAAATTGGACAAGTTGGATAACAAACCGAAATAGGCTCACATCAGATGTTGCTGCTAAAAACTTTTTGTCAACCCTTTTAAAGATTTTGTAGACACTTTTATAGTTTTTACAGAAATTATATAATTACAGTGATCATCTAGTTTTTCGATTACAATATATAAGGTTTAAGCATTACATATACCTTCTGGGCGGCTTTCAAGTTTCAACACATTTTCTTAATAGGTATTTTTTTCATGCTTGGCCAGATAAATATGTGCCCACCAACTATAAAATGAAAAAGGCTCTGGAAGTTTGATACAGTCAGCCCATAAACCTCATGCACTGCAATACAGCAAAAGGGAAATCAATGATTGTTAAGGGTTAAATATAAAAAATAGGTAAAGGTAAAAACATGTCAAATTGTTTTATTTAAGAGACATTATGATTTTTAATATATGTAATTTATAATTATGTTAATACATTAAAGGGTTGAGTACATTTCAGAACCCTAAATAACTACAGAACTCCTAATAAACAATCATTTTATATATAAGTTTTTGTATTTAGGATCTTTTTATCATCTATTATATGTATTTCTTTGATTACATACATGTTAAAAGTAGTTTACATATGTTTAATTGCCAAAATTATATATATGTGTCATAACTAATTACATATATGTAAAAAACCTAGTTTACATATGTGTAATTATAAAATTACATATAAGAATGATAAAATTACTATTAACATGTATGTAATCGTAAAAATACATATAATAAATGATAAAATTATCCTAAACATAAAAATATATAAATAAAAAGATTGTTTATTAGGAGTTCTGCGAGTTCTGTAAATATTTATGGTTTTGAAATGATCCTGGCCCATACATTAAATTTATATTCAAAAGAGGACGTCACAACTCAACCTGTTTCAACCAGCACAAAAAGGTCACACATTTTGGCTCGTTTCGACACCTCTTTCTTGGTCACTAATTGCAAACATTCTGCATCCCACATTTCTGGGTACAAAAAGGTTAATAGGGCCCAGTTCAATTCTTTATTTATCTGGACTTATATAATTAGGATAAAAGGATAATGGCAAACTCACAATAATAACTATTAAATACGGGAAACCAAACACAATATTTATGCAGTTCAACAATTAGAGACCACGGTCACTCATTTGTAACCCGTTTTCTTACCATAGTTTCTTCATTAAAAGTTATAAACTGGACTACCAAAGAGTAAGATTGCATACCAGTATCATCAAAATAACAACCAATGTTGGAAACCTAATTTCAATTAAACTAAGTTAAATAAATGTAAATGTTACTTACTTCTGTTGGGGTCATCACACCAGGTATATCTTGCAAGTCATCGCTGTCTTGATCCAGAATGCTCTGCAGATATAAAAATAAAATTTAAAATTTAAAAAAAATTAATAAATAAAATACGAATCAGGTTTTTTATTCGAATACGAATTTGAATCGAATTGGGTAGGTTTTAATCGAATTCGAATTTAAGGAAAAATAAAAATTATGGGTAGGATTTAATCGAATTCGAATTTAAGGGAAAATAAAAATTATTCGAATAATTTGATTCGAAAAATTCGAAAATTCGATTCGATGAACACCCCTACTCTCAATCCCAACAAAAATAATACACCTAATGCAGACCATCTAGGTTTACATTTGTATTTATATTTTATTTAATCTTGTTTACTTATATATAAAAGAGGTCTCTGAAAGAGATCATAAAAATGAGTAATAACTATTTATCATGCCTTTACAACTGCAGGACTCATGATGAACTTTTCTTCCACTTTTTTG
The DNA here is from genome assembly GCA_030545235.1 of Helianthus tuberosus. Classification (NCBI taxonomy): domain Eukaryota; kingdom Viridiplantae; phylum Streptophyta; class Magnoliopsida; order Asterales; family Asteraceae; genus Helianthus; species Helianthus tuberosus. The sequence continues at coordinate 12,482 of JARYGA010037967.1, forward strand.
GCATTTTCAGCATCCTTGGTATTCAAAACAGTGCCAACCTGTCAAATACGAACTATTCTTTACTATGAACAACTAATGTTACGTGGTTTCACGAATGATCACGTCGGTTTGGAAGTAACGTCCGATGATGTATAAGAGTGATTCTCATTTTCTCACTTTAATAAAATTTCTTGATACATAATCCTTCCTCCTACATACTCTTTCAAGCATAAGATTACGAATTTAAAGCACTGAAGAGTAACCTAATTCTTTTTAACCATTGAAGGCATATTTTTGAACGACTGCAGCTGACTTGCCACCAAGATTCCACCGCTATTTGCAACTTGTGCAGCTTCTAAGGCCATATTCGCGCTAAATATATCGATTCATGCATAAACAGATAGAAGATATACATCATAATTAAAGTCAGGGAACAACAACCAGGTGAATATTAACAGGACAAACACGAAAGCGTTGAACCACTGGAGGATGAGGGATTCAAAGGCTAGGGCTTTAACCCTAAGACAGAACGTAGTGGGGCGCTATGCCCCAATATGGCGCCGGAAAACGCCCCCAAACACCGAAACGGAGGGCGGTATGAGTGAAAAAATGGGGTGGGGCGTGAGATTTATAGCGGCGGTATTGGGGTTGGTTTTCAAACTTTAACCAATCAAATTTAAGCAAGGTTTTTTATAATTAATTAATAAAATTGAAAATTAATAATTAGGTAATGATGGAAAGGGGCTTTATGACTACGGGCTCTAGTGATATAACGCCCCATAAAGCCCCCGTGTGACGTGGCACGACACGTGTCGCATAACGCCCCACAAGGGGCTTTATGACTACGGATGGCCTAAGTATTCAACTCTCTTTAAAGAAACCTAATTAAATATAGCCCACGAATATAAAACACAAGTATAAACAATCCTCAGGCGAACATACCTTGGAATTGGTCTGACCGTTGAAATTCAGGCTGAGACCATGGTTGGAACCATCTCCCGCTATCTCTGTTTCTCTCATTATTTTCATGTGTATTGATAAGAGGACTGTGGGGGAACCTTTTCTCTCTCCTTTTCTTACTAGATAAGGCTGGGCTTGAAGAGCACACGCCAAACACACATCACACCTTGTACTTGCTGAAGACCCACGCATTATCATGGTGTACCCTGCACAATACCCTTTGTACTGCTCCCTTGTAGCTAGGAGTTGTTTTTACTATATATATATATATAGGGTAGGGTTCTAGAGTGAACAATGGTTAATTTGTGAACTAAATGAACAGATCTTGTCCATTGGATTAGTAGATGATGAGATTTAATACTAATGACATTTTTGTAATTATTATATTATTTTTTCGTATCAAACAGTTTGAGTAAGGGTATTAGAGTAAATTTCTATCAAAAGCCACAATAGAATCTGGGAAACATTCCTTAATCATCGCACCTTTCAGTTTATAGATCATATGAAATCTCTCTCTCTCCCCTTTGATCCCACCGGCGATTAATAGCTTCCATCATCGATTCTTCTCTCTCCCTTTTAATCCCACCGGCGATTAATAGCTACCACCGTCGATTCTTCTCTCTCCCTTTTAATCCCTCCGGTGATTAATAGCTTCCACCGTCGATTGATAAAGTGTGCTATATATCGGCATTTTCATTCACCGGAATCCCAGCAAAAGGTACATGTCATATATAGCTTCCACCGTCGATTCTATATAAGTTATTTTTCGTTTGATTATATGTAATCAAAAGCTAGGGTTTCGTTGACTGTGTATTTCGATTACTGGTTGAGTTTGTTGGGGTAAGATGTGATGAAGATTGTATACTGGGTTGTACACATATGTACAGGGTTTTTTTAGTTAATGCACAGGGTTTTTTTTAGTTAATGCACTGGTTCGGAATACACATGTGTTCGTTTTGCTCTGTTTTTATAAATTAGTTCTCCTTGCTCTGTTTTCATTTGTTTTTTTATGTGAACTGGTTCGGAATACACATGTGTACATTACTTCTTCTTGCTCTGTTGAATTTACACTTGTGAATTATGCTGAACTGGTTCGGAATACACATGTTTACATTACTTTTTTTTAGTAGTACACAGGGTTTTACACATATGTACAGGTTGTTTTTTTGTTTATGCTCTGTTTGAGGGACTAGTGTGGGTATTATAATCGCATTGTTAGGAGGATAATTAGGCACATGTCATATCTTATATTATATAATTAACATTAACATGTATTAAACTTATTACATTTGCATATGTTAAGTTGAGATATTAGACTCAGGTTCTCACTTAATGTGCTTTTCCATTCTCAGTACCGAAGAGGTCGCATTCGGCTTCAATAGAGGCAAGGATTCAACTGTAAGTAATTATGCTCATGTGAAACCATAAAAAGGTAATTAGGACCCTCGGTAAATTCTAATGATCATCCCTTCTTGTAGGTTTTGCTGCACTTGCTTAGAGCATGATACGTTTTGCATCAAGTGGAACACGAACATTTCGAGGGTCCAGGGGGTATATCTGATGGTGAATTTACATTTCCAATGTAAGGCGCCATGATACTAGGAATTGTCACTCAAAAAAGGCAAACAAACTAAGGACGCTTTCTCGACCGAATAAGAAGACGACAAAGAAACAGAGTCTGGAACTTAAGAGTCAGAAAGTGAAGACAACGAGAGTGAAATATAGATTATAATTAAAACCCTACATTTATTTAATTCCAACGTTTTTTAAACTCGTACCTTTTGGTTCTTTTATTTTTTACAGTTGTTGATGCGTATCTGCGATACTACCTTTTCAATTATTGTTCAGTTAATGTCAGTTGATATATTTTTACATGAAATTGATACACCACACATACACGGATTATAATTGGCATTTACTCCAACACGGTTACATACAATAATGATTACATTTACGTATAAGAGTCGTACACATGTTTTTTCAAACCATTTATCAGAGCAAGATTTAGCCCCAATCCATACACTTGTTTCTAAATCCTTCATTTGAAAACGCATCAGCCCTGTTCCACCTTTGGTTTCAAACACCATTTGCCTGTACATGCTCCATAAAATTAAACAATTGTCTTGTCAAACACCAACTGCCTGCATCAGCCCTATTCCACCATTTGCCTGCACATGCTTCATTTGGAAATGCATCAGCCCTATTCCAGGCTGCAGAGTAATAAACAACCTTTTTTGTACACCTGTGTATCGACTGCTTATACACACGTGTACATAGTGTACACCCTTTTGTACACCTGCGTATAGACTGTTTATACACATGTGTCCATCCAAATTGCAGCCAAACGGCAGATTCCAGCGACCATGGTTTAGAACAAAATCAAACACATGGTTTGCTCCTATATACACGAATCTGATTTTGTTCCATCATTCAATTAATAAACATATATTTAGAATAAACTTAAAAAAAGTCAATATGTTATGTTTACAACTACTTCACTGTCAATACAAGTTTACACCCTTGTTCTAGATCAACTAGTATTCAAAGCATAAGAGAAACAACAGCTTCTGGCACCAATGGCTTGAAGACCTTCAAAGCAATTTAATTTTTAGTCTTTAGTTCTTTATGTTGTTTCGATTCAGGTTTATGACTATAAATACCAAGGGCTCCTCAGATGCAACATTACTAACTACACTTGTTGCCGAGCAATCCCAAATTCTTGTGAATGCTAAGCATGTCTTTGAAGGTGAAGGCGAATACTTGAGGAATTCTGCACCAACCAACCAAACAGCATAAAAATTTCAATATAACGTTTTTTTCGTAACATATCATGATTTCATCATAAAGCTAAAAAAATGGAACCTTCGTCAACATTTACGTCTTCAACAGTTTTCTTGTTACTTGTCGGGTTAATGCCAATATCAACATTCAATTTTGCTCCATCAACATATGTTATATTATGCTGTGTTTTTTCATTAGCCATTTTAACACCTGAGTACATAGGTTATGCTCTGTTTTTTCATTAGGCATTTTAAATGTCTATACACATGTTTACACCGGTTATGCTCTGTTTTTTCATTAGCCATTATAAATGTCTATACATATGTGTACACCAGTTATGCTATGTTTTTCCATTAGCGATTATAAATATCTCTACACATGTGTACACCAGTTATGCTCTGCATTTTAAATGTCTATACACATGTGTACACCGGTTATGCTCTGTTTCTTCGTTAGCCATTTTAAATGTCTGTACACATGTGTAAACCAACCAAATATCATAACATTGCCAAAAGTCAGAGTAAATTAACATTTTTACTAAAACCATATCAATCACTGAAAATACACATATGTATACTCATCCCAATCACGGAACTAAACCCTAACCCCCTTTCGGTCTTGACGGAACATGTAAACTCAACATCAACATGATCGATACAAATTTTTGCAAAACATGAACCCTAAAAAACGTAAATCAATGGAAACCCTATGAACCCTAATTGTTGAATAAGAAGGAATAAATGTTTAAGAGGGAAAATTGGAAGATAAAACCTGATTGGATGAAGGAAAATCAATGGAATTCGAGATCTGTGAGAGAGAGTATTCCGGCGAAGATGATGGTCACGGCGATGATCTGTAACTTTTGTGGTCCTCCTCTGCGATGATGATGAAAGACGGTAAGAACTGCAGCAAAAACAAACTACGTGATGATGATGATAATTTTCTGGAATGTGAGGATAGGAGGTAAATTACATGATTAGCTGGTGATTTGTTAAGGAGATAATGATGAAAATCTTGTTTGACTCGTATATGATAGAATTTGAAATATAATGAAAGAAGATCTCATAAAATATGCTATGAAATAGGAATTGTAACTGCCATTGGTTTATGGAATGGTATTTAAAATAAAAAATAATTTGTATAATTACAATCTTGCCCTTTTTCTCAAGAATTGAAATCAATGGTTGAGATTAGTTCACAAGGTTCACAACCAAGGATGTTGTTCACTCATGATCCTCATCCTATATATATATATATATATAGGAGGTTAACGTACAATATTCCTTAACGTACGATATGAAATTACGCACGTTATAAAACTCAAAACCCTAATCACGCATGTTGAAAAACCATAAACTCGGAACACTTGACAAACTCGGAACACAAAACACAAACATAATCACGCATGTTGACACAAAACATAAACTATTGACAAACTCGGAACATAAAACATAATTACGCACGTTGACACAAAACATAAACTCGGAATCTACTTCACAAACTCAGAACCTTCATTCATTCACAAACTCGGAACCTTCATTCTTTCAACATGCATGATTTCACAGTGTACGCTCGTACGTTAAGAAATACTGTATTTTACACTTTCACTATATATATATATATATATATATATATATATAGAGGCCGGTTAACGTACAAATGCGCTTATCGTACATTACGTACGCTACAATCTCAGCCGTCAGATCATCTTCCCGCATTGAAAATCGCATGTGAAATTGAATTACCACATGCGAAATTGTTACAAAAAAAAACAACCTGCTATTTCATCAAAATTATCACATGCGAAATTGAATTACCACATGCGAAATTGTTACAAAAAAACAACCTTCTATTTCATCAAAATTATCACATGCGAAATCGAATTACCACATGCGAAATTGTTACAAAAAAACACCTGCTATTTCATCAAAATTATCACATGCGAAATTATTACAAAAAAAAAAAAAACAACATGCGATTTTCATTGCGGGAAGATGATCTGACGGCTGAGATTGGCGCGTACGTAATGTACGATAAGGGCATTTGTACAGTACTCTTTACCTATATATATATATATATATATATATATATATATATATATATATATATATAGGGCAATCCTAGACAGAAAACCCTCATTTTCTTAGAAAACTCTGGAAACCCAAATCTCCGCCCATTTTTACCCAACCTCCCGACATTTTTTTTTGAAAAAAATAACACATGTAATATACATGTTTTAGAGTGTTTTGGGCCAAAAAAAATAAAAAAACGCCGAAGGGATTTTAAAAAAAAAAATAAACAAATTTCAGCAATGTCCGGTTGCCTAACATGTGTTAGGCACAAAAGACAGAAATTGCTGAATTTTTTTTTTAAATTATCCCTTCGGCGCTTTTTTGATTTTTTTGGCCCAAAACTCTTAAAAACATGTATATTACATGTGTTATTTTTTTCAAAAAAAAAAAAAAAAATGTCGGGAGGTTGGGTTTTCTAGGGTTTTTTTATATAGATAGGGTTTTCTATATAGCCCTACCCTATATATATATATATATATATATATATAGAGAGAGGCCGGTTAACGTACAATACCTCTTATCATACATTATGTACGCGATGCCCTCAGCCGTACGATCTTCAATCGATCAAACGCGGGCGAAACTAATTTAAATGATTAAATTAATCATTTTAATATATCTAAATCATATCAGGAAGGTTAAAAACGTCATTGCGAGGTCATAAATCTCTGTAATTGACCGATGATGGTTCAAAATCAAACCCTAAATCAAATTCAAAAACCTGAAAATCTTCTTCCCCAACCTCCCTTCGTTCCTTTTAGTGCGATATCGATAGTAAGAACTACTAATTTGGGAGTTGTAAGGGTCAAACGGAAGAAGACTGACAATGATCGACCAACAATGGAAGAAGATGAACAGTAACACACACACAGATTTTTCACATGCGATATTCAATTTTCCACATGCGATTCTACACACCCCATGCCATTTTTCACATTACCCCATGCTAGCCATTTTTTCACATGCGATATTCAATTTTTCACATGCGATTCTACACACCCCATGCCATTTTTCACATTACCCCATGCCATTTTTTCACATGCGATATTCAATTTTCCACATGCGATTCTACACACCCCATGCCATTTTTCACATTACCCCATGCCATTTTTTCACATGCGATATTCAATTTTCCACATGCGATTCTATACACCCCATGCTATTTTTCACATTACCCCATGCTAGCCATTTTTTCACATGCGATTCTACACACCCCATGCCATTTTTCACATTACCCCATGCCATTTTTTCACATGCGATATTCAAATCTTCCACATGCGATTTTGTCCATCTACACACCCCATGCTATTTTTCACACTACCCCATGCTAACCATTTTTTCATATGCGATATGTATTGAATTCGCACCAGATCTGCACCTGATCGAACGGCTGGGATAATCGCGTACGTATCGTACGATAAGCGCATTTGTATTTTACTCTTTACCTATATATATATATATATATATATATATATATATAGGGGACCGCTAAAATGAGAACCACCTCCAGTTATGAGAACCATGAGAACCACTTTCTAGCCTTTAGATCTTTAGGATGGATGGATGAGATTAAAAGTAGTAAAAATTAATATTAAATTGTTTTTGTCTTATTATGTCTTTAATATTATAATCTAAAAGAGTAATTTAGTAAAATAACTCTATTTTGTCTTTTTATCTTTATTGTTTTTTATTAGTTTTTGTTTTATTATATTATTACTTTTTTTTTAAACATAACTTTTTTAATAAAAACATTTTAAAATTCAGATTTTTTTAAATATTTTTTATACTTTTTACAATTTAAGTTTTACGTTAAACTTTTTACGTTTTACGTTTTTTTGACGCGCCGTTTTTACGCCGGGTTTTTTCAAGCGTCGTTATTTTAACACGCCGTTTTTCCGCGCCGTTTTTTACGCGCCAATTTTTCAACGCCGTTTTTTTACGCGCCGTTTTTTCAACGCGCCGTTTTTTACGAGCCAATTTTTAACGCCGTTTTTTACGCGCCAATTTTTTACGACCCGTCTTGCGCCCGACTTTTTCACGCGTCGTTTTTCCAACGCCTGTTTTGTAACGCCTGTTTGCCGCTAGAATGAGAACCACCCCGAGTTATGAGAACCGCGAGAACCGCGACCCACGGGGGGGCGTTGACCACGATTTTTTTTTACACCTAGATGTGTATATTTTAAAAACATTCGTAAAAAAAAATTTTCAAACGGCGCGGCCGAGGGGGTAGTTTTTTACACCCAAAGTTTGGTGTTTTTATTTTTTTTTCTTTTTTCTTTTTTTTTTACAAACTTTGGGTGTAAAAAACTACCCCTCGGTCGCGCCGTTTGAAATTTTTTTTACGAATGTTTTTAAAATATACACATCTAGGTGTAAAAAAAAATCGTGGTCAACGCCCCCCCGTGGGTCGCGGTTCTCGCGGTTCTCATAACTCGGGGTGGTTCTCATTCTAGCGGTCCCCTATATGTTTTACCTAAAAACTTTTTACGCTTTACAAAAAACTTTTTACGGTTTACATAAAACTTTTTACGTTTTACGAAAACCTTTTTACGTTAAAAAAGTTTACGTTTTACGTTAAAAAAATTTACGTTTTACGCTTTACAAAAAACTTTTTACGGTTTACATAAAACTTTTTACGTTTTACGAAAAACTTTTTACGTTTTACGTTTTTACGTTAAACTTTTTACGTTTTTACGTTAAAAAAATTTACGTTTTACGCTTTACAAAAAACTTTTTACGGTTTACATAAAACTTTTTACGTTTTACGAAAAACTTTTTACGTTTTTACGTTAAAAAAGTTTACGTTTTACGTTAAACTTTTTACGTTTTACGTTTTTACGTTAAAAAAATTTACGTTTTACGTTTTACCTAAAAACTTTTTACGCTTTACAAAAAACTTTTTACGGTTTACATAAAACTTTTTACGTTTTACGAAAAACTTTTTACGTTTTACGTTTTTACGTTAAAAAAGTTTACGTTTTACGTTAAACTTTTTACGTTTTACGTTTTTACGTTAAAAAAATTTACGTTTTACGTTTTACCTAAAACTTTTTACGCTTTACAAAAAACTTTTTACGGTTTACATAAAACTTTTTACGTTTTACGAAAAACTTTTTACGTTTTACGTTAAAAAAATTTACGTTTTTACGTTTACGGTTTACACAATTTTTTTTTTACAAATAACTTTTTTACGCAACACGAACGCACCCAGAAAACGCAAACTCGGTAGGTGTCTCAGATAGATTGTTATCGTCATCGACTAGGGAAAAAAATATAAAAAACCAACATCATCAAAACAAAGCGTATCTCGAAAAAAAAGGGGTTTGGCTCAGATTTTTCGATAATAAAAAAAGCGTATCTCGAAAAAATGGGGTTGCAGGTTCAAAAAACCTACCCTCCCGCCGTCTTTGCCGCGTCATCGTCATCAAAATCAACGTTTTTTTTTTTTTTTTTTTGCATCATCGCTCCCCAAAATCTAAACCGATCAAAA